>CM069153.1:42278541-42341440 GCA_035221665.1 Okamejei kenojei | reverse complement strand
CATAAGAGAGATAGTATTTGCCGGTCCCGCAGTAGTTACTCCCCTTTGTGTCCACTTCAAATGAACACTACGCGCTCCAGAGGCTGTGCGCACGCATGTAATCGGCGCCCGACCTTCGCACAGGACAATTCGGCTCAACGTGACCACGAGGTCACGTAAATAGACGTGCCAAGGACACGTAAGTAGGGAGGCCAAGCCCTTAACTTGGCATCATGTTCAGCATGGACACAATGTTGCTGAAAAGGCCCTGTTTCCCTTGCTGCTGGTTCAATGGTAATGTTCAAAACACCATTGGTGGAATAGTACTGGTGGACAAGTGATCCAAGAGGAATAAAATAGTAAATTAAAACGAAACTTACCATTTCGAAGTTTGAATCGTAAAAATTATGAGGAGTAACGAGAGGATACGGTGAAGAAGCCCCGCCTGGCGCTGGAACGCATACTTAAAGCAAGCGCATGAATAACAACAGAAAACAATAAGCGGATAAGATAGTAAGGCACAACATAGATTTAGAAATACATATGATCATGATTTTATGAGGGTCGGAGAGTGGAGGGCAATACTCCCTCATCGTTACATCCTCATAAAATACGATCAAACTCGAACTGGAAAGTTCTCGTTTTAATCTACGTATTTACTTTGGAGTCACGTGAGTAACTACAGAAGATTTTGTAGCTTCTGTTGTTTTTTATGTCATAGACTCGTCCATACGACATCTGGCTCAACCAACACAGTAATGATATATAAATATATATATAGATATAACATTACTTTTACTGTCTGCCAAAAGAACTTCCAATTTTCTTATAAACAAAATATTGTTTTTTTAAACTTTTTTCCTCCAAATTAGCTGGAATAACATTCCTTTTTTTGACTAATTGTTAAATTGTTATATTAGTTATAACATGCCATTAGACCTCTTTTTGACCGTCAAACTGTTATAATGGTCTAGGTCAACCTGCAGATAACCAAATTCATAACTTCATGCCCTGAATGAATTTGTAACAACAATAAATAACTGCAACTATGAGTCATCATAACTGGTTCAAACATCACTCTCAACATAAATGAGAACCATGAAGGGCCAGGTTTGCGGCCACCAAAGCGCCCTGCCAGTGTCCTCTACTTTCATCAAACACTGCCCTATCAGACAAAATGAGGAACATAAAAGAACATCTTTCTCATGTAATTTTAGCCTCAAATGCATCCACCGCTCCCTGCTCTCAGGTTTTCCCACGAGAAACACTTGCGAGATCGTGGATTTAAATCTGGATACAACCCAGATTTAATGGAAGTCTGGTAGAGGAGCTGCCTCTGCACTCCATGCTCTGCCGTCAGCGTCGACGTAATGCCGATCCAAGCGCCAGGCGGGGCTTCTTCACGAGTCACCACACGTGACCTCCGAAGTAAAATCCTTAGTTCACTACAACATGGTTTCTCCTGACAATGTCTTTCTATCAGATGAAGAAAATTGCTGGGGAAAGAAGACTATTTATATACATTTGGGAAGACAGGGACTAGTTCTTGGCTTTGTGTGCGTAAAAACCATCTTCACCTTGTTTCATAAGATTTATGAAGAATACCAAGAAAGATGATGAAGGCAAGGTGGAGTTGAGTGTGTCTATATGATAAGTCCCACATGGTAGGCCCAGCCCAAGAAGATTAAAGCACATAGGTTCCAAGGCGAACTTGCTTCATTGGATCCAAATACAGGAAAGGGGGAAGGATGCTCATCTGATTGGCAGTCTGTGAGTATAGGTGTACCGTAGAAAAGGTGATGATCTTTGTTTATTTCTGATGAATACATTTTAGTTTTATCGTCACATGTACGAGGTACAGTGAAAGCATTTGTTTTGTGTGCAAACGCATCCCTATGCACCAGCAAAAAAGAGCAATGAACATTCTTAATTCATCTACTTTAATTTCTAGTGAAAAATAAATTTCTTGTTGTCCAGCCCGAAAATGTGCCAACAGCACCTCAAGGAGTGAGTTTAGGCTGTGAAAACCAAACTAAGCTTACGATGGCCTGCATAGAGAGATAGTATTGACAAACACAACAAATTCATGTGCGCTGTGACAAAACCCCAATGCAGTCATAATCAGTCGAGGATTCCAAGGTTGCAAAGATATCAACTCACTCATCAGTAGATAAGGCATGTTCGGAGTCATCTGAATCAGGGTCTTGACCTTCCTTGCGGAAAGGGATTCAGGGATAGGTCTCCAAGGAATGGGGAGCACTGGTGCAAGGAGTGTACAACATCCCCAAATTACTCCTCACCCTGGTATCCACCACTTTCTCCTGCATGGCGGAGTCCCTGCAGGTTCCCGTTACAGAACCATCAGCTACCTCAGAGCACAGTGGCTGTGGCGTGACAGTGGTAGCAGATGTCTCAGATTTCCAACAACCAGGTTTCATTCTTGGTTTCCATAGTCAAAGTGCTGCACAGTAATGGAAACAGACCCTTCACCCAATTTGACTGCCAACCAAGTGGAATTCTGGGCTATTCCCATCTGCTTGCATTTGGTCCATGTCCCTTGTAAAGCCTTCCTATCCATGTACATTGCCCTCCATAAAGTTTGGGACAAAAGACCCATCCATTATTTATTGCCTCTGTACTCCACAATTTGAGATTTGTAATAGAAAATAAAATAAATCAACATGTGGTTAAAGTGCACATTGTCAGATTTTAATAAAGGCCATCTTTTATACAATTTTAGTTGTATCCATGTAGAAATACAGCTGTGATTATGCATGTCCCCCTATTTCAGGGCACCATCATGTTTGGGACACAGCAATGTTTCATGTAAATGAAAGTAGTCCATTTTAGAATTTTGTTGCATATCCTTTGCATGCAATGACCCCTGCTTGAAGTCTGCGATTCATGGAACATCACCAGTTGCTGGGTGTCATCTCTGGTGATGCTCTACTGGGCCTGTATTGCAGCCATCTTTAGCTTATGCTTGTTTTGGGGGCTAGTCCCCTCAGTTTTCTTTTCAGCATATAAAAGGCATGCTCAGGTGGGTTCAGATCGGGTGATTGACTTGGCCACTCAAGAATTGACCATTTTGAAGAAACTCCCTTTCTTGCTTTAGCAGGGTTTTTGTATGGAATCATTGTCTTGCTGTAGAATAACAATGATTTGTTGGTCAATGAGTTTGGAGGCATTTGTTTGAACTTGAGCAGATAGGATTGTCTATAACATACGCTTCAGAATTCATTATGCTACTACCATCAGCAGTTGTATTATCAATGAAGATAAGTGAGCCAGTACCTTCAGCAGCCATACATGCCCAGGCCATAACACCCCCACCACCGTGTTTCACAGATGAGATGGTATGCTTTGGATCTTGGGCAGTTCCTTCTCTCCTCCCATACTTTGCTCTTGCCATCACTCTGATATAAGTTAGTCTTCATCTCATCTGTCCACAAGACCTTTTTTTCCAGAACTGTGGTTGATCTTTTAAGTACTTCTTGGCAAACTGTAACCTGGCCATCCTATTTTTGTGGTTAAACAGTGGTTTTCATCTTGCAGTGTAGCCTTCATGCCGGACACTGGTCATGACAAATCCACCACCTGACTTCCTGACTCTGAAGATGTTTCTGTTCTGCTGCCATGCAGCAGTCGGGCAGGGGATTTGGGTCGAGTTTTTTCTATTATAAGGGAGAATTCTTCTGTCATCAGCTGTGGAGGTCTTCCTTGGCCTGCCAGAGGCTTTGCGATTAGTAAGCTCACCAGTGCTCTCTTTTCCTCTTAATGGTGTTCCAAACAGTTGATTTGGTAGGCCTAAGGTTTGGGTGATGTCTCTAACAGTTTTATTCTTGTTTCTCAGTCTCATAATGGCTTATTGACTCATTGGCACAACTTTGGTCCTCATGTTGATAAACACCAATAAAAGATGATGGAAAGACTGGAGGACTAGGTGCTGAGAGCTCTCTTATACCAGCAATTACGGAAGCATTTAAACACCTGAGCAATTACAAACAAACACCTGTGAAGCCATGTGTCCCAAACAAATATGGGAATGCCCTGAAATGGGGGGGGGGGGAGCTGTGTATAAACACAGATGTAATTTTCTACATGGTGAAACCGAAATGTATAAAAATGGCCTTGAATAAAATCTGACAATGTGCACTTTAACCACGTGATTTTTTTTGTATTATAAATCGCAAATTGTGGAGTACAGAGGCAAATAAATAAATGATTGGCTTTGTCCCAAACATTAATGGAGGGCACTGTAAGGACAAACACAGCTGTAATTACTACATGACTGTAACCAAAATGTATAAAAAGGGGCCTTTATTATAAGACAATGTACACTTTAAACCACATGTGATTTTTTTTAAAAATTACAAATCTCAAATTGTGGAGTAACAAATAAATAAATGATGGGTCTTTTTGTCCCAAACATTATGGAGGGCACTGTGATTCTTCAAATATCTTTTGAAAGTGGTGATTGTATCTGCTTCTGTAGCTTTCTCTTCCCTCTGAGTGGAGGAGTTTCTCAATCGCCGCTCACTTTATCTGTATGTTTTGCATTTACTGGCATGTTAACCTGCTGCAAATTATAATGTCATTATCTTGTTGTCGGTACAAATGACAATTAAACACTCTTGACTGATTATGACAAAAACCTGAATTCTAACCAGTTTAATTAAGTTCGTTTAACTGTGCAATTTTTAGGGCGTGTGGGAGGAAACCAGAGCACCCAGTGAAAACCCATGCAGGTCACAGGGAGAATGTACAAACTCCGTACAGACAGCACCCAGAGTCAGGATCGAACCCGGGCCTCTGGCGCTGTAAGGGAGCGACTCTACCGCTGCGCCACCGTGTTATTATTAATTACTGACACACTCAAAACTCCTCCAAGAAGTTCCCTTGTTCACATGTGCAAGCTATCCTACTGGTTCCTGAATACAAAAGTTGCTGCAACTAAACCCGCAATCAAAATAAATATTCAGCACTACTTTTTTTGCAAAGGTAATTGCGATTACATTTACAGGCGTAACGGGACTGTACGCTCAAGAACTCACACAACCAGTCTGCCCAACTTTAACCTCAGCTGTATCCTGTTGTTATTAGAATCTATAAATAGCTGTGGCTTTGTCTAAAGTTTTGCAACATGTGAAACTGAATAATAAACCCTGCAAGAATTTTTTTTTTTTGTCTATTTTTTAAGAAGGAAACAGAACTGTCGATATTTAGAGACTTTAACAATGGTCATTTATGCCACATCTGAAGCTTTTATGATAGAGAAGGGGGCCTGTAGCCTATCATAAGACAGTACAAGAACCAAAGACATCGACACTAAACAACTGCAGAACAGCCATTTGGGAAGCTTGCAACCCAATAGTATGAACATTGAATTCTTCCTTTTCCCTCCCCTCCTCTCTCCCCCCCCACCACTCCGCTTCCCCACCCTCACTCCCCCCCCCCTCCAACCGCTCTGCTCCCTCCCCTCCCCCACCTGTCTTCCCCATCCCACCTCCATTTCATCCTACCCCCCCCCCCCCCCCCCCCCCCCCCACCGTCTCCTTCCTCTGGTTTCACAATTTGCGTCCTTTGTATCCTTATCACACCTTTTGGCCTTTGCCTGACCAGCTGCCAATCAACCACCCGCCCCCGCCCCACATCTGTCCCCCAAACGAAGAGAAACTTTTTTTCCACACATGGATAGTGGTATCTTGAGCTCCCAGAGGAAGCTGTAGAGTACATACCAAAAACTGGATGGCAAAACCTTTGTTTCTTAGTGAGGAATAAGAGTGTTTAGAGATACAGCACAGAAACAGTTCCATCGGCCCACTGAGTTCCTTCGGCCCACTGAGTCGACACCGACCAGCGATCCCCTTACATTAACACTATCCTACACACACACACACACACACACACTAGGGACAATTTACACTTATGCCAAGCCAATTTACCTACATCTTTGGAGTATTGGAGGAAACCGAAGATCTCGGAGAAAACCCACTATTTCTATACACTTTGTAGTTAATCTAGAATTGTGCTTATGTATAGTAATACCTCGGTGAACTGTGTGATAAAAAGAATTTCACTGTAATAAGATAAATGTGACAATTAAAAAAAAAAAATTGAACATTTGAGCAGTCAAAGGATTCAAGGTGGGGCAAAGATGCACATGATTCACAGTAAATAATCTATTGTGCTACAATACCCAAAACCAATTTTCTCAGAAAACAGGATTTACTCCGTCAATCATACTGCACAGAAAATATGGTCTTCGGCCTGACTCGTCCATAACAACATAGGTTCCTACCCCTGCTCTCATAGAAACATAGAAAATAGGTGCAGGAGGAGGCCATTCGGCCCTTCGAGCCAGCACCTCCATTCAATATGATCATGGCTGATCGTCCGCTATCAATAACCCATGCCTGCTTTCTCCCCATATCCCTTGACTCCACTAGCCCCTAGAGCTCTATCCAACTCTCTCTTAAATCCATCCAGTGATTTGGTGTCCACTGCCCTCCGTGGCAGGGAATTCCATAAATTCACAACTCTCTGGGTAAAAAAGTTTTTTCTCAGCTCAGTTTTAAATGACCTCCCCTTTATTCTAAGACTGTGGCCCCTGGTTCTGGACTCACCCAACATTGGGAACATTTTTCCTGCATCTAGCTTGTTCAGTCCTTTTATAATTTTATATGTTTCTATAAGATATCCCCTCATCCTTCTAAACTCCAGTGAATACAAGCCTAGTCTTTTCAATCTTTCTTCATATGACAGTTCCGCCATCCTAGGGATCAATCTCGTGAACCTACGCTGCACTGCCTCAATCACAAGGATGTCCTTCCTCAAATTAGGAGACCAAAACTGTACACAATACTTCAGATGTGGTCTCACCAGAGCCCTATACAACTGCAGAAGAACCTCTTTACTCCTATACTGAAATCCTCTTGTTATGAAGGCCAACATTCCATTAGCTTTCTTCACTGCCTGTTGTACCTGCACGCCAACTTTCAGTGACTGGTGTACAAGGACACCCAGGTCTCGCTGTACCTCCCCCTTACCTAACCTAACCGCATTGAGATAATAATCTGCCCGCTTGTTTTTGCCGCCAAACCTTACATTTATCTATATTATACTGCATCTGCCACGCATCTGCCCACTCACTCAACCTGTCCAGGTCCCCCTGCAACCTCCTAACATCCTCTTCACAGTTCACACAGCCACCCAGCTTTGTGTCATCCGCAAACTTGCTAGTGTTGCTCCTAATTCCCTCTTCCAAATCATTTATATATATGGTAAACAATTACGGCCCCAACACCGAGCTTTGCGGCACTCCACTCGCCTCTGCCTGCCATTCTGAAAAGGACCCGTTCACTCCTACTCTGTGCTTCCTTTCTGCCAACCAATTTTCTATCCATGTCAACACCCTACCCCCAATACCATGTACTCTAATTTTAGTCTCCCATGCGGGACCTTATCAAAGGCTTTCTGAAAGATACACTACATTCACTGGCACCCCTTCATCCATTTTACTTGTCACATCCTCAGAAAATTCCAGAAGATTAGTCAAGCTTGATTTCCCTTTCATAAATCCATATTGACTTGGACTAATCCTTTTACTGCTATCCAAATGCTCCATTATTACCTCTTTAATAATTGACTCCAGCATCTTTCCCACCACCGAAGTCGGGCTAACTGGTCTGTAAATCCCCGTTTTCTCTCTCTCTCCTTTCTTGAAAAGTGGGATAACATTAGTTATCCTCCAATCCACAGGAACTGATCCTGAATCTATTGAACATTGGAAAATGATCACCAATGCGTCCACTATTTCTAGAGCTACCTCCCTGAGGACCCTGGGATGCAGACCATCAGGCCCAGGGGATTTATCATCCTTCAGTCCCATTAGCCTACCCAATACTATTTCTTGCCTAATGAAAATTTCTTTCAGTTCCTCTACCCCCTCAGATCCTCTGCCCTCCAGTACATCTGGGAGATTGTTTGTGTTCTCCTTAGTGAAGACAGATCCGAAGTACCTATTCAACTCTTCTGCCATTTCCTTGTTGCCCATAATTATTTCATCCGTGTCTGCCTTCAAGGGGCCCACATTTGACTTTTTTTCCCTTAACATATCTAAAGAAGCTTTTACTGTCCTTTATATTCCTGGTCAGCTTCCCCTCGTACTTCATCTTTTCAGCCTGTATTGCCCGTTTTGTTTCCTTCTGTTGTCCTATGAAAGTTTCCCAATCCTCTGGCTTCCGGCTACTCTTTGCTGTGTTATACATCTTTTCTTTTAGTTTTATTCTATCCCTAACTTCTCTTGTCAGCCCCGGTTGCCTCCTACTCCCCTTAGAATCTTTCTTCCTTTTTGGAATGAAATTATCCCGCGTCTTCCGGATTATGCCCAGAAATTCCTGCCATTGCTGTTCCACCGTCATTCCTGCTAGGATCCCTTTCCAGTCTACTTTGGCCAGCTCCTCTCTCATGCCTTCATAGTCCCCTTTGTTCAACTGCATCACTGCCACTTCCGATTTAACGTTCTCCTTCTCAAATTGCAGATTAAAACTAATCATATTATGATCACTACCTCCAAGCGGTTCCTTTACCTCGAGTTCTCTTATCATATCTGGTTCATTGGACAACACTAAATCCAGAATTGCCTTTTCCTGGTCGGCTCCATTACAAGCTGCTCTAAGAATCCATCTCGGAGGCATTCAACAAACTCTCTTTCTTGGGGTCCTGAACCAACCTGATTTTCCCAGTCTACCTGCATATTGAAATCCCCCATCACCACAGTGGCATTACCTTTGTTACACGCCAGTTTTAACTCCTGCTGCAACTTACACCCTACATCCGGGCTACTATTTGGGGGTCTGTAAATAACACCAATTAGTGACTTCTTGCCTTTACAATTCCTCAACTCAATCCACAGTGACTCTACCTCGTCAGTCTGTATGTCTTCCCTCGCAAGGGACTGAATTCCATCCCTCACCAGCAGAGCTACCCCCCCCCCCCCCTCTGCCCTTTCTATAGGATGTATAACCCCGAATATTATGTTCCCAGGCCCGATCCTCCAGCAGCCACATCTCAGTAATCCCCACAATGTCATATCTAGCAACCTGTAACTGAGCCTCAAGCTCATCTACTTCACTTCTTATACTTTGTGCATTCATATACAATACCTTTAATTCCTTACGCATCTCACCTTTCACATTAACCCCTATTACACTTGGCCAAACTCTCCTATCCCTTTGTGAGCTTCCTTTCTCATTAATTCTGGGGTAATTAACCATCCCTTTACTCTCTTTCCCTTTAGTTCCATCGTCGACTATCCCATTTGACACCCCACCCCCCTTATTCAGTTTAAAACCACCCATGTAGCAGTGGCAAACCTGCCTGCCAGAATGCTGGTCCCCCACCTGTTAAGATGCAATCCGTCCCTTTTGTACAGTTCCCCCTTACTCCAAAACAGATCCCAGTGATCTAAGAATCTAAATCCCTGCCTCCTGCACCAGTTCCTCAGCCACACATTCAGGTCCCGTATCTCCCTGTTCCTGCTCTCGCCAGCACGAGGAACTGGAAGCAAACTGGAGATAACAACCCTGGAGGTCCTGCTTTTCAACAGTTTTCCGAGCACTCTAAAGTCACGCTGCAGATTATTCATCCCCTTCTTTCCGACATCGTTTGTGCCGACATGCACTACCACTTCCGGCTGTTCACCTTCGCCCTTGAGGATTTTCTGCACTCTGTCCGTGACATCCTGGATCCTGGCACCAGGAAGGCAGCACACCATCCTCGAATCCCAGAGATGTTGCCTGGCCCGTCGAGTTTCTCCAACACTTTGTGTCACTCCTTTTATCACTGTTTGGTCTGCTCACTGTAGTTTAATCTACTATTTTAAAAGGTTGAACATAATATTAACAAATGGTTAAAGTGCAGCGAAAACAGGGACCACGTAGCACATTTTTACCAATCTCTCAACATCGTGCCTCAGGGTCCCCTTAGTCATAGGGTGACACAGCACAGAAACAGGCCCTTTGGCCCAGAAAGTCCATGCTGACCATTAACTACTCATTTATACTAATATAATCCAACGTTATTCACTCCATATTGTCATCAATTCCTCCCAGATTCTACCACTCACCTTAAACATCCTTTACTCTCCAACTTATTTTCAAAAACAACAGATAAGATTATTAAATGATCAAGATAATTGATTATTACGATCACTGTAATTCATGCCACAGCAGTGAATAAGTATTTTATTCCCCATTCAGCCTGCAAACACACTCACATTTCTTTCTTCACCCACACGGAAGTATTACTGAAGAGTTGCTGAAGAGTTGCAAGTATTGCTGAAGTGACTCGAGAACGTAAAACATGTTTTACATGTTACAACTGGATGTGTGCAGCAAGGAAACTCATCCAACAACTAAGATGTATTTCTCCAATCAAGGTTAAATGCTCCTTCTCCGGGCAAAATTCCAAGAAAGGATAGCGTGTTATTAATGTTTAAATAAAGAACAGCAAAAAAAATTCACATCACATCCTGGATCCTGGCACCAGGAAGGCAGCACACCATCCTCGAATCCCAGAGGTGTTGCCTGGCCCGTCGTGTTTCTCCAACACTTTGTGTCACTCCTTTTATCACTGTTGGGTCTGCTCACTGTTGTTTAATCTACTATTTTAAAAGGTTGAACATAATATTAACAAATGGTTAAAGGGCAGCGAAAACAGGGACCACGTAGCACATTTTTACCAATCTCTCAACATCGTGCCTCAGGGTCCCCTTAGTCATAGGGTGACACAGCACAGAAACAGGCCCTTTGGCCCCGAACGTCCATGCTGACCATCAGCTACTACTTTATACTAATATAATCCAACGTTATTCACTCCATATTGTCATCAATTCCTCCCAGATTCTACCACTCACCTTAAACATCCTTTACTCTCCAACTTATTTTCCAAAACAGATAAGATTATTAAATGATCAAGATAATTGATTATTACGATCACTGTAATTCATGCCACAGCAGTGAATAAGTATTTTATTTCCCATTCAGCCTGAAAACACACTCACATTTCTTTCTTCACCCACACGGAAGTATTACAAAGTTGCTGAAGTGACTCGAGAACGTAAAACATGTTTTACATGTTACAACTGGATGTGTGCAGCAAGGAAACATATCCAACAACTAAGATGTATTTCTCCAATCAAGGTTAAATGCTCCTTCTCCGGGCAAAATTCCAAGAAAGGGTAGCGTGTTATTAATGTTTAAATAAAGAACAGCAAAAAAAATTCACATCAAACATAAATAGCAGCCATCCAAATTTGTCGTCAACACTGTTTTTTGTTAGGTAGATAGATCATTCAAAATGAGAAAATTAAGTTGTAATTAAAGAGCAGTACAGTGGCACAGCTTAGCAATACTGCCTAACAGCCGTGGCAACCAGTGTTTGCACTGACCTCGTGAATAGTTTAGGGATATGGCGCTGAAACAGGCCCATTGGCCCAGCGAGTCCACACCGACCAACGATCCCCGCACATTAACGCTACCCGACATACAATAGGGACAATTTTTTTTCATACCATACCAAGCCCAATTAACCTACAAATTGGGAGTCTGGAGTGTGGAAGGCAACCAAAAATCTCGGAGAAAACCCACGCAGGTCACGGGAAGAACGGACAATCTCTGTACAGACAGCACCCGTAGTCAGGATCGAACCCGGGTCTCTGGCGCTCTGAGGCAGCAACTCTACCGCTGCGCCACCGTGCCACCCGTGTGTGGAATTTTAACTTTCTCCCTGTGACCATGTGGGGGGCGTCCCCCAGTGATCAACTACCGACACATCCCCAAGAAGTGCAGATAGATTAATTGGAAGTGTAACTTGCATGTTTTGTTTACGGGTAGCAGGAGAATGAGGGAAGAGAGAATAGATTACATTAGAAACACATACAATTATTAAGGGATTGGAAACGCTAGATGCAGGAAACATGTTCCTGATGTTGGGGGTGTCCAGAACCAGGGGCTTCAGTTTAAGAATTAGGGGTAGGCCATTTTGAACTGAGACGAGGAAAATCTTTTGCACACAGAGAGTTGTGAATTTGTGGCATTCTCTGCCTCAGAAGGCAGTGGGGGCTGATGATGCATTCAAAAGAGAGTTAGATAGAGCTCTTAGGGCTAGCGGAATCAAGGGGTATGGGGAGAAGGTAGGAGCGGTGTACTGATTGTGGATAATCACATTGAATGGCGGTGCAGGTTCGAAGGGCCTAGTCCTGCACCTATTGTCTATGTATTACGGGGAAATAAGTGGGAGAATAGGATTGACATAGGTTGTTGAGAGCTAACAATGACTAGATGTCAAATTGGCCTCCTACTGTGTTGTGAGAAAGGAATATGAAGAAAGAATGGAACAAATCAACAGCTACAAAGTTTATGGAAAGATGTTGCATTATCCAAAATACATTTGAATTTTGAGGCTACTCTGCAGAAATGCTGTCTGGAGGAAGGAACGCATGAAGAGAGCGGGAAGTGACTTTAAACATTTGCATTAAGTAACTATCCCTCAGATTTGAGGGTCAAACAACCACACTGGAATTTACATTCTATTTAATGAGATGTCAAGCAATAGCAAATAATAGCACCTGGGGCACCTCCAGATAACAGGCAGAGATATTAGGAGATTCATAGAAAACAGGCAATAGGCAAAATGTCTGAGCAATGAATTGCCACAGATTCTTATCCGAGAAGCTCTTAATGAAAACAAATAAACATTTTACAAGCCACCACAACGTGTGCCAATCTCAATGCCCTGCTGAAAGATGTCATTAAGAAATCAATTTATCCAAAGAGTGCAGCGGCAAGGCGGTCCTCATTAGAAACATGAAAGCAGAAATGTTCACTCCCGTTAACAACTGGTTGGTCTGAGGAATGGAATTTATATTAATTTTCCTGCCCTTTTAGCCCTGTGTGAGATGAACCGTTTCCTCCTCCCTTGCCTAGGGAATACCACATTTAAGGTCAACCAAAGCTTAAAAATGTTTTACAGTGAATGAGGGCTTTGGTTTCAGTAATCCTGTTTGCAAAGTGATGTTTCTGGCCATTACAGTGGCCTAGTCTCCAGCATAAAAATCATCTACATGAATAGAAGATCTGCGAAAAGTTCTGTTCACCTTCATCTGTCTCCCTATCATTCTTGTTACCAGAGCTTTCTTGCACTCGTAAAGTTAACCAACAAAGTACTAGAATGTTAAAGTTAAAAAGTACTTACGAATTCACCAATTCACTGAAGAAATGTTCAAGTTAAATTTCATCCACAGACCCACTTTTAAAATATGAAGTCTTATGCTAAAGCAGGAAAAGTAAGCCAGTAAGACATGTCTGAACATATCTACTGTTACACAATGTTTTTACAACATATCCTTGCATTTTTCTCAGACAGAAAAATCTTTGAGTAATCTGTAAACAAATAATTGAATTTGCATTTATAAGATTTCTTACAACGCTTCATTTCCTCAAAACCAGCATACCTTAACATGAAATAATGATAGATTAAATGCAAAAAGACTGCTACTGTGACTTTAGCTCCTGCTAAGGTAAATAGCAAGTGTCAAAGATTCATTACCCAAGAATGCAAGGATTGAGCTTCTGTTAGACCAATCTTAATCATAGCATTAGACGGTGATGACGAGACACAAACCACATCCCTGATCAGATGAGAACATACAGAAGAAGATGTCCTGCACCACAGGAGGAGGCACCATCTCAGGAATACCACTGATAACATTTGCTTGTGAAACAGAGAGTTACCAAAGGGTGCATTGCAGAGACATCTCATTTCTCCTTCTCTGCAATTTATTGAATTTAATAAAACACATAATTCATTGCCTAGTTTGGAGTTGGAAGGCAAACCGATTATTGGATAATTTTCTACCTAAGAAATACAAGCGCCCACCACCCCCCCATGTTAGAGGGGCATTGAGTTCCTGGAAAACAATCGCATATAGCAATTCTCCGTAATGCAAAGCTGCATCATCTGTACATCCATCAAGAGACGAGAGCTGCAAAAATGAATATTATGCTTATTCACTTATTGTTTTCCCACATTCATTTGTAAGTGTGATTTTTAATTGTGTATCCCAGATTTGTGCTAGTGATTTGTGCCTGGTGGAGCCTCAGGCATGTTAGTGATTATTCCATTTTAACGGAATTACGTGGATAGTACACATTAATACAAACAAAGACCAGGTTTTGTTTAGAGTGAGCAACACCGCAAGTTGGAGGAACAGCACCTCATATTCCGCTTGGGGAGTCTGCATCCCTTGGGCTTGAACATTGAATTTTCTCAATTCTGTTAACCCTTGCTGTCTCCTCCCCTTCCCACCTCTCCCTCAGCCCTCGGGCCCTGGCATTCCCTCTATCTCTATCTCCCTCCCCCACCCTAGTCGCACTAGCTTCTCATTTTCACACCACAAACAGCTTACAATGGCTTGTTCATCGATACTTTTTTGCATATCTTTCATTCATTGTTCCTTATCTCTCCACATCACCATCTATATCTCTCGTTTCCCTGATCCCTGACCAGTCTGAAGAAGGGTCTCGACCCGAAACGTCGCCTATCTCCTTCGCTCCTTAGATGCTGCTGCACCCGCTGAGTTTCTCCAGCTTTTTGTGTAACCCCAGGTTTTGTTTAGTTTAGTTTAGAGACTCGGCCCTCCGAGTTCACGCCGACCAGCGATCGCTGCACACTAACACTAACCTACACACACTAGGGACAATTTACAATTCTTACCAAAGAATATTGCGTATTTGAAGAATAAGCCATTACAATTTTAACTATGGCCGTCTGGGTTCCCTCCCATCCACCTCATTGGAAACCTTTGAGCTATATTTAAACTATAATTTAATTTTTTTGGACGTTAGTGTCATATCTTGCACTAAATGCTGCGCCCATTATCCTATATCTATGCCCAATGGACAGCTTGATTGTATTCATGTAAAGCCTCTCCTTTATGGATGGCCTAATCCCACTGCTACATCTGATGATCTACGATTGTATGAACCTGGAATAGAGAAGCACCTCGAATACCTGCCCCAGCTGCAAACCTGTCTGCGTTTCTGACCCTGACATGGGCCACACAATGGACCCCATCACCGGCTGCAATCTGGCTGCACAACCCCCTCGCTCTCTGGGACCCCAGCTCGCACACCAACTATCAGCATTTCTGGATAACTGAACGCTGGATTAGTGGAAGTGTCAGCGTATGGCATTGAAGAGCCAGTCTATTTTCTTGACAACCTTGTTCCTGAAATGCAAGGCTTGCTGCCAACAAGCAGCAACTTGTAAAAACTGTTCATTCGATTTGTGCACAAACTACAAAGAGACGTCATCAAGATTAGATAATTCCATATTTTAAACAGGAAGGAATTACAGAGTTATTTTTAATAATTTACATCAATTTCCAGCAAAATACTGAAATCATCCACTAGTTTGAAGATATTTAAAATATAAGGATAAAAAAAAAATCTCCTATGCACAGGATACTTTTGGTAAGCATCAGTATTCGCTATCATTGAGACACAAGCTTATGGTTTAGGGGCAGGCCACATCCTGAATGTCATATGAAATATCCGGGGGAAAAAAACATGGTGCAAAGATTAAGACGTATTTTCAAGGGAGTCAAGAGTGATTCATTGTTATATGCTCCGAAAGCGGAACAATTAAATTCTCACAAGCAGCAGCATTACAGGTCTGTAAATACAGTTTTTAGCATTGGATTAAATGGTGACAAAGTTCCTAGAAAGCCTAATCACCACCACACGCACAAAGCCCACATGATTATTTATTGAACACATTGAAAATATCAGTGGAGGCTAAAGGGCCTGTTCCCACGTGGCCGTCATTTACGCGCCATTTACGCGACCTCCAAAAATGTGGCCGTCACGTTGGGATGCATGGGTAGTGTGTGGGCAGCGCGGGACGGGCGCATGGAGAGGCGTGGAGTGCGGAGTTGCGAGCGGTATCGCGCCGCGCTCCAGGATTTCGCGCTGCACGAAATCCTTGCGACATATCGCGTACACACGCTGACGCATTGGGTACGCACGCTGACGCATTGGTGTCGCACGCTAGCTCCCCGACATCTCACATGTATCGCGTGGTGACGCGTGGTTACGTCACCGTGCGTAACCATGCGTCGCCGCGCACCGCAGGGTATTCTAATGACGTTACACGCACCAGACGGAATGATGACGTGTGATTTGCGCGAAACGCCGCGCGTAACGACGCATCGACCTATTTTACATATGACGCGTAAATGAGGTGCAAATGACGGCCAAGTGGGACAGGCCCTTAAAGCATTTGTTGGAATTCAAGATCAGAGCTCTTGGTTGTGTCAACTAATGCATAATGGAGCAACCTTTATGATAGATCTAAATCTATTTCAAAGGTACTTTCCATTTATTGCACCTTCTCCACGAATGAGCCTTTCTGGAAAATCATACCATCATTACACATCAGTCAGATAGATCTCCAGACGTCCACATCTGCGCCAGGTGCGTCAAGATGGTGCTCCAAATGGACCGTATTCGGTACCTGGAGCAGCAGCTCGATGACCTCCGTCTGGTCAGGGAGAGTGAGGAAGCCATAGAGAGGAGTTACAGACAGGTGGTCACTCCAAAACCACAGGAGGCAGAAAAGTGGGTCACGGTTAGGAGAGGCAAGGGGCAGAGGCAGGGACTAGAGAGTACCCCGGTGGCTGTACACCTTGGCAATAAGTACTCCTGTTTTAGTACTGTTGGGGGGCACAGCCTACCTGGGGGTAGCAACAGCGACCGGGCCTCCGGTACAAAGACCGGCCCTGTTGCTCAGAAGGGTAAGGAAAAGAAGAGGAGGGCAGCAGTAATAGGGGACTCTATAGTTAGGGGTCAGATAGGCGATTCTGTGGACGCAGTCAGGAGACCCGGATGGTAGTTTGCCTCCCTGGTGCCAGGGTCCGGGATGTGACTGAACGTGTCCAAGATATCTTGAAATGGGAGGGAGAGGAGCCAGAGGTCGTGGTACATATAGGTACCAATGACATAGGTAGAAAAAGAGAGGAGGTCCTGAAAGGAGAATTTAGGGAGTTAGGAGGAGTGTTAAGGAGAAGGACCACAAAGGTAACAATCTCAGGATTACTGCCTGTGCCACGCGACAGTGAGAGTAGGAATGGAGCAAGGTGGAGGATAAATGCGTGGCTAAAGGACTGGTGCAGAGCACAGAGATTCAAGTTTCTGGATCATTGGGACCTCTTTTGGGGAAGGTGTGACCTGTACAAAAAGGACAGGTTGCACTTGAACCCGAGGGGAACCAGTATCCTGGCGGGGAGATTTACAAAGGCTACTGGGGAGACTTTAAACTAGATCGGTTGGGGGGAGGGACTCAAATAGAGAAAGCAAGTAGTCCGTGAGGCAGGAGGCAGAGAAGAGAAGCAGTCAGACGCAACACGTAGGGGGGAAAGAAGAAAAAAATAATAAACGGAGAATAAGAAGTGGAGGGTTTCTTAAATGTGTGAGCAGAGAGACAGAGGGGTGTAAAATGAGGATAGGAGCAATAGGTAGCAAGGTAAAAAGTGGCAGGCAGACAAATCCAGGGCAAAAATCAAAAAGGGCCACTTTTCAACATAATTGTAAAAGGGGCAAGAGCGTTGTAAAAACAAGCCTGAAGGCTTTGTGTCTCAATGCGAGGAGCATTTGTAATAAGGTGGATGAGTTGAATGTGCAGATAGCTATTAATAATTATGATATAGTTGGGATCACGGAGACATGGCTCCAGGGTGACCAAGGCTGGGAGCTGAACATCCAGGGATATTCAATATTCAGGAGGGATAGACAGAGAGGAAAAGGTGGGGTAGCGTTGCTGATTAGAGAGGAGATTAACGCAATAGAAAGGAAGGACATTAGCTTGGAGGATGTGGAATCGATATGGGTAGAGCTACGAAACACTAAGGGGCAGAAAATGCTAGTGGGTGTTGTGCACAGGCCACCTAACAGTAGTAGTGGAGTTGGGGATGGCATCAAACAGGAAATTAGAAATGCGTGCAACGAAGGTAAAACCGTTATAATGGATGACTTCAATCTACATATAGATTGGGTGAATCAAATTGGCAGGGGTGCTGAAGAAGAGGATTTCTTGAATGTATGCGGATAGTTTTCTAAACCAACATGTAGAGGAACCAACGAGAGAGCAGGCTATTCTAGACTGGTATTGAGTAATGAGGATGGGTTAGATAGCAGCCTTTGTTGTACGTGGCCCCTTGGGCAAGAGTGACCATAATATGGTTGAGTTCTTCATTAGGATTGAGAGTGACATTGTTAATTCAGAAACACGGTCCTGAACTTAAAGAAAGGTAACTTTGAGGTATGAGACGTGAATTGGCCAAGATGGACTGGCAATTGATTCTTGAAAGGGTTGACGGTGGAAATGCAATGGAAGGCATTTAAAAACTGCATGGACGAACTACAACAATTGTTCATCCCAGTATGGCAAAAGAATAAATCAGGGAAGGTAGCGCATCCGTGGATAACAAGGGAAATCAGGGATAGTATCAAAGCAAAAGATGAAGCGTACAAATTAGCCAGAAAAAGCAGCCTACCAGGGGACTGGGAGAAATTCAGAGACCAACAGAGGAGGACAAATGGCTTAATTAGGAAAGGGAAAATGGATTATGAAAGAAAACTGGCAGGAAACATAAAAACTGACTGCAAAGGTTTTTATCGATATGTGAAGTGAAAAAGATTAGTTAAAACAAATGTAGGTCCCTTGCAGTCAGAAACGGGTGAATTGATCATGGGGAACAAGGACATGGCAGACCAATTGAATAACTACTTTGGTTCTGTCTTCACTAAGGAAGACATAAATAATTTGCCGGAAATAGCAGGGGATCGCGGGTCAAATGAGATGGAGGAACTGAATGAAATCCAGGTTAGCCGGAAAGTGGTGTTAGGTAAATTGAATGGATTAAAGGCCGATAAATCCCCAGGGCCAGATAGGCTGCACCCCAGGGTACTTAAGGAAGTAGCCCCAGAAATAGCAGATGCCTTAGTGATAATTTTTCAAAACTCTTTAGATTCTGGAGTAGTTCCTGAGGATTGGAGAGTAGCTAATGTAACCCCACTTTTTAAAAAGGGAGGGAGAGAGAAAACGGGGAATTACAGACCAGTTAGTCCAACATCGGTAGTGGGGAAACTGCTAGAGTCAGTTATTAAAGATGGGATAGCAGCGCATTTGGAAAGTGGTGAAATCATTGGACAAAGTCAGCATGGATTTACGAAGGGTAAATCATGTCTGACGAATCTTATTGAATTTTTTGAGGATGTAACTAGTAGAGTGGATAAGGGAGAAGCAGTGGATGTGTTATATCTGGACTTTCAGAAGGCTTTCGACAAAGTCCCACACAAGAGATTGGTATACAAACTTAAAGCACACGGTATTGGTGGTTCAGTATTGATGTGGATAGAGAACTGGCTGGCAGACAGGAAGCAAAGAGTAGGAGTGAACGGGTCCTTTTCAGGATGGCAGACAGTGACTAGTGGGGTGCCGCAAGGCTCAGTGCTGGGACCCCAGTTATTTACAATATACATTAATGATTTGGACGAGGGAATTAAATGCAACATCTCGAAGTTTGCGGATGACACGAAGTTGGGGGGACAGTGTTAGCTGTGAGGAGGATGCTAGGAGGCTGCAGGATGACTTGGATAGACTGGGTGAGTGGGCAAATGCATGGCAGATGCAGTATAATGTGGATAAATGTGAGGTTATCTACTTTGGTGGCAAAAACAGGAAAGTAGACTATTATTTGAATGGTGACCGATTAGGAAAAGGGGAGATGCAACGAGACCTGGGTGTCATGGTACACCAGTCACTGAAAGTAGGCATGCAGGTGCAGCAGGCTGTGAAGAAAGCGAATGGTATGTTGGCATTCATAGCAAAAGGATTTGAGTACAAGAGCAGGGAGGTTCTACTGCAGTTGTACAGGGTCCTGGTGAGGCCACACCTGGAGTATTGCGTACAGTTTTGGTATCCTAATCTGAGGAAAGACATTCTAGCCATAGAGGGAGTACAGAGAAGGTTCACCAGACTGATTCCTGGGATGGCACGACTTCCATATGAAGAAAGACTGGATAGACTTGGCTTGTACTCGCTGGAATTTAGAAGATTGAGGGGGATCTCATAGAGACTTACAAAATTCTTAAGGGGTTGGACAGGCTAGATGCAGGAAGATTGTTCCCGATGTTGGGGAAGTCCAGGACAAGGGGTCACAGTTTAAGGATAAGGGGGAAGTCTTTTAGGACCGAGATGAGAAAATCGTTTTTCACACAGAGAGTGGTGAATCTGTGGAATTCTCTGCCACAGAAGGTAGTTGAGGCCAGTTTGTTGGCCATATTTAAGAGGGAGTTGGATGTGGCCCTTGTGGCTGAAGGGATCAGGGGGTATGGAGAGAAGGCAGGTACAGGATACTGAGTTGGATGATCAGCCATGATCATATTGAATGGCGGTGCAGGCTCGAAGGGCCGAATGGCCTGCTCCTGCACCTAATTTCTATGTTTCTATCAGTTTCATTCATGAATCATTTAAAGATTTTTGCATTGATTTGCAATTTTATAGCTCATGCACGCCCAAGTTCCTTTATTCTGTGTACAATAATTCTCAGACCTCACACAAATTCCAGTACATCATCTTTATTCAAAATAAAATTAAGAAAATCTTAACAGCTCTCTTATATTGGTAATATTTTCCAGCTTACGTTAGGACACGTTCACCGTTTCATAACCAGACTGCAATGCAAGCCAGGGTGAATAATGTAATAGACAGAAATATCTGGAGTAACTCAACGGGTCAGACAGCACCTCTGGAGAAAAGGAATCGGTGATGTTTTGGGTTGAGACCCTTCTTCAGACCTTCACGACCTGAAATGACATGTATTCCTTTTCTCCAGAGATGCCGTCTGACCCATTGAGTAACTCCAGCTTTTTGTGTCTATCTTCAATTTAAACCAGCAGCTGCAGCTCCTTCCGACACAGAATAATATGATACTTCCCGGTTGAATCGTATACAATTTCAGAACCGTCCAGGGACTCCATTTGAGCCAGGTGCTTTAGAGTTTACCCATCTGAAAACAGATTTGACTCTGCCACTGTGATATATGTGCCGCAGCCAGCCGGTAATGGGGGACGTGCCAAGGTGGAACTTTGTTTGCCTGGTCAAAAGGGCATAAAACCCTTAATGGGAATCAAGGGATATGGGGGGAAAAAGCAGGAACGGGGTACTGATTCTGGATGATCATCAATGATCATACTGAATGGCAGGACTGGCTCGAAGGGCCGAATGGCCTACCCCTGCATCTACTTTCTATGTTTCTAAAACTTATTCAGTTCATGCAGTAGAGATGCATGTGATAGAGATTATCTTCAATGTCAGTTCACAGCCCACTACGGTACACAGAGCCTGCCACAGTCTCCTGGCATCTGCTTGGTTGTCTTGAGACGCCAGCATGCTCTGGACCTCTCTCTTGGCATCCATCTTGATAACCTTGGATATAGACTTTAGCAGAGAGTGAACCTCCCTGATCATCCAAGGTTTCGGGTTAGGATAGACCCAAACTGTCTTTGTCAGAATTCAAAACACACAAATTGAAACATATACGCGATTATGCTGTCAGCAGTAAATTTGAATGCATTATTCCAATAATACCAGCGCGTATATCAAGGTTTGATATTAAAGGAATGAGTGCATTATTTCAAAAACACACGCCAAATATGTGTAAATCTCAAGGCGCCTGTATACCCATTCAGACTGAATGAAGTCATCTTGAACATGTCTCAGTCTACCAAGGCAATCCTGAAGAAGGCCCTCAGCTTCCTTAGACCACTACTGTGTTACCCTCTTGGTTGGTACCTCATACCCTGTCTGTGAGCTGGCAGGAGCAGTATTGACAGATAATCAGACTGACCGAAATAATGGTGAAACGTTAGGCATACTTGATGGTGGAGGATTTGTGGTAGAGAGTGGGGCAGGAGTCAGGCTGATGGTAAATGGGGAGAGCTTTTCTGAAGCTCGCTTGATTGAAGTCATTAAGGATGATAATGAATCATGTTTGCTGCCTCTCGAGTGTTCACAAGTCACGGAGCAGTATTAGGCCATTCAGGACGTGCTCCCTGTGACTGCATGGGTTTCCTCACACATTCCAAGACATACAGGTTTGTAGGTCACTTGGCTTCTGCAAGCTGTAAATTGTCCCGCGTGTGTAGGATAGTGCTACTGTATGGGGTGATCGCTTGTCGGCGCGGACTCTGTGGGCCAAAGGACCAGTTTCCTCGCCGCATCTTTAAACAAAAATAAAAAACTAAAAGTCTACTCCACCATTCAATCGTGGCTGATCTATATTTGCCTCTTAACCCCCATTCTCCTGCCTCCTTCCCCTAACATTTGACCCCCTTACTTAATCAAGTAAGTGTTGACAACTTAATATAACCTTGCATTCTTCATTCACGTGGAGGCAGGGTATGGATCTTATACTCGGTTTCCAAGTTAGACTTCCGAAGGACCTGATATTTTCTAACCTGTAATTAATAGTTCTTAGTTCAAATTATTCATCATGTGGAATCAGGGGCGGAAAACCCGGGGGGCCAGAGGGGACACGTCCCCCCCATGTTTTGAGAGGTGGGTTACATCTCCCCCAAGTTTTTATCATCTGGATTTTAAAATCTCCGCTTTCCGCGAGACAGTGGGGATGGGACTGCTGATCGAGGGCGCCGATTGGACGAGAGAGACGTCGGTCAGCAGGCAATGGGGACGGGACATGATGATTCAACGCGATGGAGGAGAGAGGAGTGGGGGTGGGTGGGACTGAGGATACAGTGCGGTGATTGGAGGAGGGAGAAGTGGCACAGACTTGTGCCTCATCCACAGCCAGGATCGATCCCGGCCGGGTCTCCGGCGCTGTCCCCCCCCCCACCACGGGTGGCCAGAGAGGTCGGCAGTCAGACGGGCGCGGTGCCCCCAGGCCCACAGCCAGCGCAGAGAAGCAGCGCTAAACCCAGTTCACTCTGCCTGTCCCGCCAGGTGAACCTGGGATTGCGGGAAATATGGCCAGCATGGAGAAGCAGTGCTGGTGTCCCGTCAGTCCAGTCAGGGCTGTAGTTAACCCGGCGAGACAGGCAGAGTTGAGTTGCATTTAGCGCTGGATTGAGCCTCCGAAGCCTCGCGCATGCGTGTGTGTGAGTGTGTGCATGCGCGCGCTGCCGTCAAAAAATTGTGTGTGTCCCCCGTCCCCTCCATATTTTGATAGCGAGTTCCGCTCCTGTGTGGAACAGATCATATGTCAGCCCTCTAATCATGAGAAGAACCGTATCGGTCCAAGGACTAAAACAAAACAAAAATACAATTTTGGAGAAGCTGCCTCTCAACATCAGCTGACTGAGATAGTGAGTAACTTAGCTGAATAAGAAACAATGAATTGATTTGCTATTGTGTGGCCTCACCACCCAATTGATTATGGACAATGCTCCTTTGAACAATGGACAATCAGGCCGATTCTGTATTTAAACTTGATATTCTATCAAGTAAACAGTGCCAACCACATCTCTTTCTATATGCCGGTAACCAATACCATAGCATTAAATTAAAATTCAACTAACTTAAGTTATGCAGAAAGACATTATGAATTATATGGACAAATAAAATATTTCAATTGAACATCAGGCGACAATTCGTGGGGTTCTGCAAGTGACTCATAAAGGTCATAAGTCTTCAAGGATGCAGAGAGAGAGGGTACACAAAAGGCTGGAGAAACTCAGCGGGTGCAGCAGCATCTAAGGACCGAAGGAGATAGGCGACGTTTTCGGGTCGAGATCCTTCTTCAGCTAGAGAGAGAGAGAGTTGTGGATCAAACTAACCACAAGATAACCACACAAACACCCATCTACTGTGACAAGGCTTGGATGCCATAAACAGGCCACAAAGTGAAACGGAGCTGTATTACTTGCAACAACACGACCTTCCCCCAGGTAATGTTCCCCCATTGATCACAGGAATGGGCAGGTTAACTTGATGAGGGTTTGACCGCACTGGGCCTGTACTCGCTAGAGTTTTAGAAGAATGAGGGGAGACCTCATTGAAACATACAGAATAATGAAAAGCTTGGATAGCGAGGATGTGGAGCGGATGTTTCCACTTGTGGGAGAGTCCAGGTCACAGCCTCAGAATTAAAGGACATTCATTTAGGAATGAGATGAGGAGGAATTTATTTAGTCAGAGGGCGGTGAATGTGGAATTCTTTGTCATAGAGGGCTGTGGAGCCAAGGTCAGTGGATATATTTAAGGCTGAATTAGTTAGATTCTTGATAAGTACATGGGTCAGAGGTTACTTTTTTATCTGCACTTTCTCAACATATGCACTTGGTTTATGTTCTCTGTGATACCTGTTGTATTTATGTATGGTCTGATTTAACTCATAATTTGCCTGGACAGCCTCCAGAACAACATTTTTCACTGCATCCCGGCAAAAGCGCCAACAATAAACCAGTACCAATAAACTGAGTATTTTTATTCCATTAGACAGGGAACATAACTGTTGTGATTTTAATGACATTTATGGGCCTGTCCAACTTAGGCGGTTATTTTAGGCAACTACAGGAGACTAGTTTGTCGCCACATGTTTGCCGGACGTAGTCTCCTCAGTCGCGCAAAAAGTCATAAAGTCTTTCTGGTTGCTGCTAAATTTTCGACATGTTGAAACATTTTCGGAAACAGTGGGTTTGACAACAATGAGCGTAGCTTGACTTCTCCTGACGTACGTGCCGTCGTAGGTTGTCACCAGGATGACGTAGGTTGTCGCCGGTTTTTCGGCGAGCTGCTACGACTATGACAGTCTCCGGCAGTTGCCTAAAATTCGCCAAGTGGGACAGGCCCATAACTGCAACAACTGCTTAAACATTCAAAAGGAATCTAGTGAAAACTAAAGATGCATATGCATAATAAATACCTACTGGAGATGAATGCAAGAATTGATTTTTTAAAAGGATCTGTAAACTTAAAAGTGTTAGCATTATGAAGGCCATGTACAAGTATAATGGTTCGAGCATAAAGAAGATCTATCTCACCCACATCAGCTGGCTGCTAAAGCTACTCTCATTCTACCCACTGCCCCTTTCTTTGTAGGCATGTAAACTTTTCCTCGCCACATATTTATCCAGTTCCTTTTTGAAAACCGCAATGAATCGATCTCCATGTCTACAGGAAGCACAACTCCAGATGGCAACCACATGCTGTGTAAAATAAATTTTCCCCGTGTCACTCTTCATTTACTTTCCTGTTATTTTATTCCTGCAAGCTTCATTTCTCAACCCCTCCACCTAAAGGTAGTCTCCCACTATCCATTCTGTCTAGACTCCTCATTATTTTATATACCGTATTTCCCGGCAAAGACGACGCTATTTTTTACCCAAAAATGAGGCATAAAGATTTACCTGCGTCTTGGAGGCCGAAGGTTAGGTTGTTAGCCAAGAAAGATACTTGGCTATCCCTCAGTACAGCAACTTCAAGAACGATGTTGCTGTACTGATGGATAGCCGAGCCTACCCCTCTTTGCTGGCAGCTGATGGGAAGCAGCTGTAAAGTGGGAAGAGGCTGTAAAAGGATAGCACGGCTTTGGGGGGGGGGAGGGGAGGAGTCCTTTCACAGCGTTTGGGGAGTCTGGCCAGGGGTAAAGTTGTGGGGAGGGCAGGAGCGTTGAGAAGGAGGGGGTCGAGGAACATGCCAGCAACTCACTCACCGCTGCCGCTGCACTCCGGCCATGGAGCCACTGCATTATGGCTGGGGAGGGAAGTAGCTTGTGTGGCTACGAGTGGCCGCCGGGACCGGACAGCGGAACCGGCCACCACCTCAGTGCCTTCTGCCGGCCAGCTCGCCAGCTACGGTGTCCCTTTGGCACAGGCGCAACCGGTGAAGGTGGTGGTTGGTGGGTTGCTACTGGGTGGAAGACTGGCTGCTCTGTCCCGGGCTCTCTCTCTCTCTCTATTTGTCCCAGGGCAGGCGACCTGGGCACTACAGCCAGTCCCTAGGGATCTGGGAACTGCAGCCAGCCCCGGGCTCTCGAGGGATCTGGGAACTGCAGGCAGTCCCGGGGCACGCAGACGATGTTCCCGACCCCTGGACTAAACCAGTACATGCCACTTGGAAATTGACCAGCAGTTTTCTAAAGGCTCAACAGGATTTGCCTCCTTTTCTTGTTGTGTCTCAAAATATTGTGTGACTTGTAAATTGCTTTTTCAAGTTATCGTCCTCAAGTTTTTCCAATTGCTTTCCAAGCTTGGTTTGTGAACAGCTACATCCGAAACCATCACAGAAACCAACCTCCCTTCCATTGACTCCATTTATACCTCACACTGCTTCAGCAAGGCCAGCAGCATAGTCAACAACCAGTCGCACACTGGCCTCTGCCTGGTCTCCTCTCTCCCATCAGGGCAAAAGGTATAGGTGTAAAAAGGCACACTTCCAGTTTCAGGGGCAGTTTCTACCCAGCAACTGAATCATCCTACCACAACTAGAGAGCAATCCTGAACTACTATCTACCTCAATGGTGACACTTGGATTATCTTTGATCGGACATTAATGGCTTTACCTTGCACTAAACGTTATTCCCTTATAATGTAACCATACATTGCAAATGGCGCGATTGTTATCTCGTATTGTCTTTTCGCTGTCTAGTGAGCATGCAACTCACTAGGCCCAGGATTGGAAGAGTTGCTGCCTGTCCCGCTGAGTTACTCCAACATTCAGCAGCTGCCAAGCTTGTCAATGGCAAGTTACCATCTCCCTGGCCTGGATTTTCCATGCAGAAGGTGGTGCTGGATAGACCAGCCAGTGTCTCTACAGTTGCCTCTATACTTTCAAGAGAGAGTTATATAGGGCACTTAAAAATAGCAGTCAGGGGATATGGGGAGAAGGCAGGAACGGGGTACTGATTGGGGATGATCAGCCATGATCATATTGAATGACGGTGCTGGCTCGAAGGGCCGAATGGCCTATTCCTGCATCTATTGTCTATTGCAACAAAAGCTTTTCACTGTACCTCGGTGCACGTGACAATAAACTAAACTGAAGTTGCCTCACCATTTTCAATGACTTGTGTGGACATCTTCCCAGGTCCTTCTGCTTCTTGACCCTTTTGAGAACAATATCCTTTATTCTATTTGCATTACGCAGGTTGGAATAGAGTTCCCTGCTCTGCTCACTGTTGGGTGTGCAGGTGTACACATCAAGGGGACTGAGGAACTCGGCTGATGGCGTATCAGGTTCTCCACAGATACTGCCCGACTTGCTAGGAATGTCCAGCATTCCCTCTCATCTCAGATTACCAGCAATTATAGCGTCTTGTTTCTCTCTTGTGCTAATTCATCTTCTCACCTTCATGCCTTGTACAATAAAAGATTGCAGCATCTTCTCACACCACTTGTAAATACCTTCTCACTTTCTTGATTAGTAATGGTGTCAGGGGTTATGGGGGAGAAGGCAGGAAAATTGGCTGAGAGGGAAAGATAGATCAGCCATGGTGGAGTAAACTTGATGGGCCGAATGACCTAATTCTGCTCCTATAATTTATGAACTCAACCTGCACCATTAGCACTGGTTGTCATTCAGGCTATCGTGGTCTCCAACATATATAGTATCTCTTTGCCTCTTCAGCTAGAAATATATTTGATATCTAATCTTTCCTCAGCCTGGTTAAAGGTCGTCCAGTTAAAATGTTAACGAAGAAACTGCAGATGCTGGAGAATCGAGGGTTACACAAAAAGCTGGAGAAACTCAGCGGGTGCAGCAGCATCTAAGGAGCAAAGGAGATAGTCAGGGATCAGGGAAACGAGAGATATAGCCGGTGATGTGGAGAGATAAAGAACAATGAATGAAAGACATGCAAAAAAGTATCGATGATAAAGGGAACAAGCCATTGTAAGCTGTTTGTGGTGTGTAAATGAGAAGCTAGTGCGACTAGGGAGGGGAGGGAGATAGAGATAGAGGGAATGCCAGGGCCCGAGGGCTGAGGGAGAGGTGGGAATGCGAGGAGACAGCAGGGGTTAACAGAATTGAGAAAATTCAATGTTCAAGCCCAAAGGATGCGTCCAGTTAAAAGTTCTGGTTAAAGGCCTAAAAAGCAAACTCTGTTTCTTCCATCACAGTCGATGCCCGACTTACTGAGTTTAAAAAAAAAAAAGTTTTTTGGTTTGACTTAGTGCTGCACCAGTCCTGCTGGTGGTTGCTCATTCAAAGAAACAGGGATTGTTAAAAATACCAATGTTCTTATTAAAACCCAAGCTGCACTTTCAGGATAAGAAACAAAACAGATAAAATGGAAGAAATTCTGGGATATTAATGTTGATGTCCTTCAACCTTGGTTTACTGCATCATTATATACAAAGAAACCATAAGGCATAGTAACAGAATTAGGCCATGGATGCTGCTTGACCCACTGAGTTCCTTCAATGCTTTGTGTTTTGCTCACTTCAGATATTAGTTATCTCCAGGCCCTCTGGGGTTGATTGACCATGAGAATGTCCCTTGACTTCAAAGGAATAGTGTGCCAGCGAGCTTTCTCTACCATCAATGCAGATCAAATGATATTTGCGTGCAGTTGCAACATTGTTCACAATTCTTCAAATGTTTCTGGGATCCGTTATTTTGTTTTGAACAATAAATACTGCTTAATCTTAAAAAACGTATTGGACTATAATACAAAACATTTACATACAGTAAATCAATTACAGCACACATTGCCAGATAACAAGGATAGAATATTGGTTTTGGCTTTCTCAGCTAACTGAATTACTACAGCCCACAAGTAGCTCATGATGACACAAAGCCAGCATTAACCGAGATGCATTCTTTAAGTTGCTATTTCAGAACCCGAGTTTCGCCTTGAATAAAGTGCAAACGTTTCTGTGAATGAACACGTGGATTTATTTTTATACAATGGCATAATAATCATAAACAAGGGCACCAAGCTGCCTTTATTGCCCATCAAGCTGCCAGTCGAAACAATCTTTCCTAGATACAAGGGTACACAAAAAGCTGGAGAAACTCAGCGGGTGCAGCAGCATCTAAGGAGCGAAGGAGATAGGCGACGTTTCGGGTCGAGACCCTTCTTCAGACACAATCTAGATACAATCCTAGATACAATCTTGGTGATGGGAAAACCTCAACTGAACAGGATTAATCAAAGCAAGCTGACGCTGATCTCCAGTTGCCAAATGCTTTAACTTGCGCTCCCATTCACACACACTCACCTTTCTGTCAGATGGAGGAAGAACACCTCATATTCCATTTGGGCAGCTTACATCCCAGTGGTATGAATTTTGACTTTCTCTAACTTCGTATCCCTGGCTTTCCCACTCTCTGCATTCCTCCTCCCTTCTCAGACAAGTCTTTCTGTCCTTGTTTACACCAGATTAGATTAGATTCAATTTTATTGTCATTGCACATTTACAGTACAACAAAATGGTTTAACCTTGCAGTCATAACATAGAATCAAATAACAAAACGCACACTCAACACAGTTCAACATCCACCACAGTGAGTCCACCAGGCACCTCCTCACTGTGATGGAAGGCAAAGTCCCAAAGTCCTTGTCTCTTCCCTCCTTGCTCTCCCTCTGCGCTGAGGCGATCCAGGCCTCCGATGTTGTGATCCCGCCGGGTGATGGTAAGCAAGTCCCGCGGCTGAATCCGAGCTCCGCGAACGGGCCGGTTCAAACTCCGCGGCCCGGGGCGGTCGAAGCTGCCGCCCTCCAGTCCAGCGGACGAAGCTGTTGATGCGGGAGCCCCGGAAAGACAGGTCACCAACCTGTGACCTGCGAGCTCCCGACGATGTCGTCCACTGTGCCCACGGCGGAGTCCACTGGGCCCGCAGCCGAGCCTCCGAAGTCAGGTCGCCGCCACCAAAACGCCACCACAGCCCCGAAGTCGGCCAGCTTCGCGATGGTAAGTAAGTTCTGGCTCTGTCTCCTGAGCTTCGAGGTCAGTCCCAGTTGGAGGCCGCCAGCTCCGCCATTAGGCCTCAGCGCAGACGGAGACAGAGACTGGGGATACGACAGAAAAGGTCGCATCCCCCCCCCCGGAAGGAAGAGACCAAAAAACATGTTCCCCCCCCCCCCCCCCCCCCCCCCCCCACACACACACACACACACACACACACACAACCAAAATGAACTAAAATAAACTGAAATGGGACAAAACGAAAAGACAAAACGACGGCAGGCGAGCCGCGGCTGCAAGGCAGCGCCGCCACTTCCGTATCATGTTATCTGTCTGCTTTGTTGTTACCTTCTCCTAGTTAACAGATCTTTTCAACATTTTCCTTGATCTCCATTCCCTTTGTCTCATTTTCACACCTTGTACTTCCTTATCTCTGTATCTCCCCCTCCCCCGACTCGGTCTGAAGAAGGGTCTCAATCCAGAGATCTCTTCAGACAGCATCTCTCCAGAGTTACTCCAGCCATGTGTGTCTATCTGTGGATAAAGACAACGCAGATACAAAAGGAACTGCAGGTGCATGATTTTAAGCTCATGTGTTATTGGAACAAGGTGCAGACACAATGGGCCGAATGACCTCATTTGCCGCAACAATCCTATGAAATTAAAATGTGATGCCATTTTCACAGGTTTTCAGTCAATGTTTAAGGATATAAAAGTTTAAGGATAATTAAGCCACATAAAGCAATCCGTTTAGTCAGCAGAAAGTAGAAATTGCTTTCCGAAGTATTATACTTGTAAAACAAAAGTGGCTGGAGAACCATTAATGACTGTGCACATCCAAGTCAAAGAATGTTAATGGAATTGACTAGAATCACTATGCAAATTTCTAAATAAACACAGTCAAATGCAATAGTTACTGATTCTGCTAAAATAGGGACAATCACAATTTTATGACATTTTTCTTAACCATAACGATAGCTCTAGGCTCAGTACATTTTGAACAAGAAAACAGTATTATGCTTATCTACTCCCTCTAACACAAAAACAGATCCATTCTAACATCATTCTTTTATATCGAATGATGTATCGATCCAAGTATCCAAGGATCCAAGGTGAGTCTCTGGAACTCTCTGCCACAGAGGGTAGTTGAGGCCAGTTCATTGGCTATATTTAAGAGTGAGTTGGATGTGGCCCTTGTGGCTAAGGGATCAGAGGGTATGGAGAGAAAGCAGGTACGGGATACTGAGTTTGGATGATCAGCCATGATCATATTGAATGGCGGTGCAGGCTCGAAGGGCTGAATGGCCTACTCCTGCACCTAATTTCTATGTTTTTCTATGTTTTCTATGACCCACAACATCCTGGCCACACACTCATCTCTCCGCTGCCATCAGGTAGAAGGTACCTGATGCAGCGGACATCTGCAACATCCAGGTTCAGGAACAGCTTCTTCCCCACAGCCATCAGACTATTAAACACGACTTCAAACAAACTATGAACTATAACAGCCTATTGCCCTTTATCTGTGTGTGTGTGTGTGTGTGTGTGTGTGTGTGTGTGTGTGTGTGTGTGTGTGTGTGTGTGTGTGTGTGTGTGTGTGTGTGTATCATATATGATATATATTTGTCCTATATGGGACACAGGCCAATAAACTATCTTGACTTGACTCTAAACGCATGTCACATGTTGTCCAAAAACATATTCGTTCCTGGTCTGTGCACATATCTCTTCCGTTTACACAACAAAACCAAAATTAATGACAACAATGTTCTCGCTAAAAACAAATAAACCCCATGATAGGTACCAATTATGCCTATAATATGCCTATTAACACCTCCCCTGAAGCACCACATATCATGCAGTTAGTTCTTGGCATGAAAACATGAAATTAATTACGGTCGTTTGAGGTTTAGTGTCCCCAGGAAGTACAGTACATTGTTGATTTTCTTGCACCCCACCTGGTGACAGGTCAAGACTGTACTGACAGAAGACCCAATCGGTACTGCAATTATTAAAGTTTCAACTATTTCCGATTGTTTTGGCAAACAAAACAAACAAAGCCGTCACCCTGAACGTACGTAAATTCAAAGGATATTTTAATAATTCTGCATTCATCGAGCACATCCAATGACCTAATTAGGCTTTAAACCACGCTCTTTGTTTTTAAAGTGTGATTACCCATTAAAAAAAAACCCACAAACTTTAAAAGAGACAGCATTGTAAAGCGTGGGTTTAAGAAGGAACTGCAGATGCTGGAAAATCGAAGGTGGACAAAAAAATGCTGGAGAAACTCAGCGGGTGCAGCAGCATCTATGGAGCGAAGGGAATAGGCGACGGAACGTCGCCTATTCCCTTTGCTCCATAGATGCTGCTGCACCCCTGAGTTTTCTCCAGCATTTGTGTGTACCTTTGTAAAGCGTGCGGTTGGGGACGAAACAAGAACAAGCGATGAGCACAGGCCGGTGGCGACAAGCTTGGAAGGAGCCGCGGCCAAACACCCGAGACGGGGTGGAAGAACTTCTTTCACGTCCTGAGCCCGCCAAGAAGCGCGCGCGAGGTCTCCCACCCCCACTCCCACCCAACCTTCACCAACATTTTTTTTTCTTACTATAACGAAGACAAAACTTTAGCCGGCTGTTTCTACCTGAGGGACTGAACGTTGTCCACCTGGAGGGCAGGAGAGGGAACCTTGTGTATCCCTCGCTGGAACGCTGCTGGTTGTTGCTGCTACTTTGTTGCACTGTCCGCACTCCTCGCACCTGCTCCCCGAAAGGCGGCGCTCTGCGGCAGCCCGCACAGGCCGCTGGGAGATGTAGTCTTTTCCCCACTTCACCAACACACCATTTCAAGAGTTGGACAAATCTTTAAGTCAGTAATGCCCCTGTCCCGCTCGTGCCCCTGTCCCGCTCATGCCCCTGTCCCACTTAGGAAAGTTGAACGGAGACCTCTGGAGAATTTGCGCCCCACCTAAGGTTTCCGTGCGGTTCCCGAAGGTTTTTGCCAGACTCCCTAATGGTCGAAAGTGGTTTCCGATTTAAAAATCGGTAATTTTTTAAGTCAAAGCCGGTTGCGATGCTAGTTGAGGGTGGTTGCCGAAGGACAAAAACCTCCGGGAACCGCACGGAAACCTTGGGTGGGGCGCAAAGTCTCCAGAGGTTTCTATTCAGTTTTCCTAAGTGGGACAGGGGCATTAGGAAACCTTTACTTAAACCGCTGGAGACTTTGCGTCCCACCCAAGGTTTCCGTGCGGTTCCCGGAGGTTTTTTATCAGTCTCCCTAATGGTCGAAAGTGGTTTCCGTTTTAAAAATCGATAATTTTTTAGTTGAAGCCGGTTGCGATGCTAGTTGAAGGTGGTTGCCGGAGGATAAAACCCTCTGGGAACCGCACGGAAACCGTGGGTGGGACGCAAAGTCCCACCCGTTTCCGTTCAGGTTTCTGTTCAGGTTTCCTAAGTGGGAAAGGGGCATAAGTAAGTAAGTAAGTAACTTTATTGACCAAGTATTCACATACAAGGAATTTGCCTTGGTGCTCCGCCCACAAGTAGCAACATGACATACAGTGACAGTTACGAATGACTCAGAAAACACTAAACATTAATAATAATAAAACATTAATGATAAAACACCATTGATCAAGCATGTGAACCAACAAAATACCAGATCAAAGGGAGGCTACAGATTTTTGGCTGTTGAGTAGAGCAACTACTCGTGGATACAAACTGTATCCACGAGTAGTTGATGTTTACGTTTCCTGCTGACAGGAAAGCAACGAATCCTAATTTGATAGTGAAGAAGGTTAATGTGTAGGAAGGAACTGCAGATGCTGGTTTACACCAAAGATAGACACAACATGTTGGAGTAACTCAGCGGGATAGACAAGATCTCTGCAGAAAAGGAATAGGTTACGTTTCTTCAGACTGAGTGTCAGGGGGGAGAGAAGCTCGAAGAAGTATCTCAACCCAAAGCTTCACCTACTACTCTTTTCCAGAGATCCTACCTGTCCTGCTGAGTTACTCCAGCGGTTTGTGTCTATCCAAAAGTCATGTCAGGAGTGTTTTATTGTCGGGATGTAACTGCAGATGCTGATTTACACCAAAGATAGACACTTAATGCCGGATAAACTCAGCAGGACAGGCAGCATCTGTGGAGAGAAGGAATGGGTGACGTTTCGGATCGAGACTCTTCTTCAGATAATGGAACAGTACAGGACAGGAACACAATCAAATCTTGTTTATAAAGTAAACTGCTGGAGGAACTATGTGGAGGTAGAGAGAAGTATAGACAGAGGGAGAGAAAGAAAGAAAAAAGGGTGGCATGAGAGAGGCGTGGGGAGAGGAGTAGAGAGACGGGATAGAGAGGCAGAGAGAGCGAGGAAGTGGGATTGTCAATCTTGAGTTGGGCCTTGTGGGTCCAAACTTACTTTAACGTTTTCTCATGTTTCATTTTTACTCTTTTAAATGATTGAGATTTCAGGACATTGAAAAGCAGTGAAGTGGCGGCGCTGCCCAAGCAGCTGTGGCTCGCCTGCAGTCCATCTGTCTTTCTCCTTTTTATTTTCTGTTTGTCTTGTTAGATGTATGTTTTACTCTATTTTTTACTCTATGTGTATATGTGGCGCGTGGGGAAAACTTTAAAAAAATTTCTTCCTTCAACGAGGATGCGACCTTTTCATTCTCGTATCTCGGAGCTTGCGGCCTCCAACTGGAATCGACCTTGAGGGCTCCAGTCGCAGAGCCTGTGGACTCACCATCGCGGAGCTGGCTGACTTCAGAGGCCGTGGTGGCGTTGTGGCTGTGACCCGACTTCGGAGCTTCGAGAGCTTCGGCCGCGAGCCCTGTGGACGGTAACATCGGGAGCTCGCAGGTCCACGGTTGGTGACCGATTTTCGATGGCTCCCGCAACAGCAGCTTCGTCCGCCCCGAATCTTGAGTTTGAATCGGCCGTTCGCCGAGCTTGAAATCGGCCACGGGATTTACCATCACCAGGCGGGGGGCTTCAACATCGAGAGCCTCGATCGCCTCGTGCAGCAGTTTGACTCTCTGACTGCGGGAGAACAAGCAAGTAAGAGATAAAACTTTTTGCCTTCCATCACAGTGAGGAGGTGCATGGAGATTCTCTGTGATGGGTGTTTGTGTTAAATTGTGTTCATTGTGTGTTTTGTTGCTTTTTCTGTCATGACTGCAAGGTACAAAATTTTGATCAAACTTGTTTGAATGACAATAAAGGAAATTCAATTCAATACTATTCAGTAGTGAATGTAGGAATACTGAGAGAGTTGTATTGGTGCTTTATTTTTATTGCACCAGTGGCGGTAGCAGTCTTTGGTCTGAGTCAGTGGGTTGAAGAATCAAGTCTTCCTCCAGTTTCTAGAGTGCCAACTTTCTTTGTAAAAAGTGCTGTCTTTGGGGGGAGAGGTTAAAATGAAACGTTCTCAGATGACCATAAAATATCTTCTTGGCACTGTTGTGAAGCCGGAGAATTCTCCTGGCCAATACTTCAGTCAACATTACATTCAACTTGACCTGATTGTTGTGGAGATGTTTGCCATGTTGTGTTTCAAAAGTGCTTTGGAATGACCTGATGATGTGAGAATTATTTTATAAAGAAAATTGAGGTGTAAGTTAGAATGAAGAGGAGTCAGAAGGAAACTAAGTTGATTACGATCTTGAGATCTTGTTTGACTCAGAGATTATAAAGACAGATATTGCATGCCACCCACTGGCGCATATGCAACCTAATGGTCCTTTTATACTTAAGATACGCATGATCTTGCTGCGCATGTACCTACTACTGGAGTAATTATGGGGCAGCACCATGGCGCAGCAGTATCTCTAAACTAAACTAAACTACTGTATTTATAAATCTGGTCTGCTAGCCATGTCCCACACCCAAGCTATCAGCAACATATTCCATTGATAGGGAAGCCTAAGGTGCTTGTTATTGGCCTCATTAACTCACTTGGACTCATCCTATCAGAGATATCTTTTTTTTCCTACTCAACCCTACCCCTCCTCTCTGCTGAAAATTTTTCCTGAGTTTTGACAGTTGAAATTAAGCATTAACTGTTCTTCTCTTCACAGCTGCTGCCTGACCTACTCAGTGTTCCAGTATTTCCAGCTTTTATTTCAGATTTCCAGCAACTGCATTAAAAAAAAAAAATCATTCACTGTGGATGCTACAAATCTGACGCGTAACAACAGACAAAGTGGAAATGCGCAGCAGGCCAGGCAGCATCATCGGGCCGAGACTATAACTCAGCTTCTCTGCCACAGATGCTGCCTGTGACAAGCAGGAAACCACCGCAACACTGACATTAAATAAGCAAAACAAATTAATTAATGTGTGGGAAGGAACTGCAGATGCTGATTTGCACCAAAGATAGACACAAAAATCTGGAGTAACTGTGCAGGACAGGCAGCATATACAGATAGAAGGAATGAGTGATATTTTACACCAAGACCCTTCTTCAGACTCTGATTTAAATTCAGATGTCTCACAGCATCTAAAAGGCTCAACCATCTTCAGCTAAGTAGATACCATGGCTAGAAAGAGTGCAGGGAAGATTTACCAGGATGTTGCCAGGACTTGAGGGGCCTGGTGAGGGGAATGTTGAGTAGGCTAGGACTTTATTCCTTGGAGCACAGGAGGATGAGGGGTCATCTTATCAAGGTGTATAAATTTACGTGGGGAATAGACAGGGTGAAGGTTTATTTAGCCAGAGTAAGGGAATCAAGAACCAGAGGACATAGGTCTAAGGGGAGAGGGGCAAGATTTAAAAGGAATCTGAGGTGCAATTTATTTCATTCAAAGGGTGGTGGGTATGTGGAATGAGCTGCCAGAGGAGATTGTTGAGGCAGGTACTATAACAGCATTTAAAAGGCACTTGGACATGCACATGGATATAAATGGTTTAGTGGGACATGGGCCAAACATGGGCAAATGGGACTTGCTTCGCTGGGGCATCCTGGTTGGCTTGGATGAGTTGGGTTGAAGGGCCTGCTTCTATGCTGTATGACTCTGTAACTTTAAATGTGGGCCCTCATTACCACAATGGCTTTTTATTTATTAATGTGGCAAGGCACTAAGGTTCCAACGTAAAGCTAAACAGATGTTTTTCTGCAGGAAACCAACATTGCTTACCACAAGACACTTGGAAAACCCCAAACTTGTTAAATTTAAGACACAGCAATAAAACCTGCGTCATATCGTTTCAGTCTTCCGATGAACCAGCACGTACAGTCATTTAAATTTTCCACAAAAAGATAAAAAGCACATATTATGCCATAAGCTATATCTTTTCATAGGTTTAGAGTAATTAAAATCATGGCATCTACAAATTGGATCACCTTCATGTCCACACATGCATGTATTCCAAAACTTCAGCCCAAAAATTGGATCACTGGTTCTTTAGTGACCTGGAATAAGGGTGTGAATCGGAAATCTTTGAACCAGTATAGCCCATACATTTTCATGAATTGAGTTTCTTGAATCTCCTTTCCCTTTGGAGCTGACAGAACCATAGTCCCCAATACAGTCAAGCAACCTTCTCCATACTACAATGATCTCCACCAACATAGTACATCAATAATTAGAAAACATTAGTAAACCAGGCAGGATTATGGGCAAGGAGGAGCTATATCACTTTGCAGGTTTATCTTAAATGGATGATTTCCAATATTTAAATGGATGAATTTCTGAACCAGTTATTGAAATGATCCACTGCCACGTATGTTTATGAAAGAACTGCAGATGCTGGAAGGTAGACAAAAAAGCTGGAGAAACTCAGTGGGTGAGACGGCATCTATGGAGCGAAGGAATAGGTGACGTTTCGGGTCGAGACCCTTCTTCAGACATATCAAGTGTACTTTTCCAAAGAGGAGAAGGCATCTCAACTACAGAACTTGAATGTTTACACAACACATGTATTCCTCTGCAGATGTCTACTCTGCAAGAGTAAATTTGATTGCTGGTTTGCCATACCTAAAAAAGAATTACCCGCAAAATTCTGGCCATTTGGAGAGTAGTAAATTCTGGCCATTTAGAGAGTGGGAACCTCAAAATATACTTAGCTTCACTATTAACCCATGTGATCTGCCTAAAGCCCATTTCAAGTGCTTGCCTATGCAGGAGCCTGTTCTAAAATGAAAAGCTGTAGACTTGCAAGTGTGAATAACAATGACAATCTCCTCCAATGTTGTCGCCAACTTAAACCCCACTTCCTCGAATCTTCACTTCCAAATAAATATCTAGTTCTTTGGCTTGATGCCCATGTTTCTGACTGGCGTTGCCTGATATCGCTTTTAAACCGTAAAGTTGTTATATAAATATAACTTACTTATCTTTTTCGAATTGTGTCGGAAATTCCATCTGGTGAAAATGATGGTGGCATTTTTTCCATATTTGGCCAACAGAATCCAAACCAAATTAAGTCAAATTAAAAATAAGCTGTTCGTAGAAACGGTCCTATGATCATTGTTATCTGAAGATGTTTTTATGGTGGTGCAAGGGAGTGGTGAAGGTACAAGAACAGGAAATGGAAACAATACTGTAACTGGAGAAGCTGTTGAAGCTATACCAAGACATCAATAACAGCTGCCAACCCGAATAGACTGTGAATTCAAACTGAGTCCAGAATACGATAAAGTCACTATTCAATACTTGAGCTTTATTAGAAAATGTAACAGGTCGAATAAAGAATGGAAGTAGGGCAGAGAAATGACTTCGAGATCTGTAGGTATGCAGTTCAATAATGACCTTTAATTTGTGAGGTTCCTTTACAGATTGCTCTGCATGTTATGTGAGCTTCGTGCAACAGTTGCTTCTCTACTTTGGGGAAATAGCCTGGTGGTTTCTGTTTCCTGTCACATGAACGAATGCGGCCCTTGACTATATGGAACAGCAGAGAATGTCTATGTTTTGGGCGGCGGCTATGATTCCGCTCTTCTCCAAAGAAGGTTTTGTCCGACATTAGCAAACGCTCGCAGGAGCCTTTCCAGAGGATGGAGCAAGGCAACACCGTGGACATATCGTATGCAGAATCTGGTGAGTCAGACCATATGCTACATTGAAATGAAACCTAAGTAAAGATGATGCTAATATTTGAATCAACATGCGATTTTCAGTGGATACGATTTTCTCCAACATGTCATATATTGAATTTTCATAGCGTTTAAATTTTTTTGGATGGTGATATCAGGTTTTAGTCTCAGGTTTTACTTATTTAGACCAGGATGTGGAATTCTGTCTTTTCTGCTTTATCTTGCTTAACTAGTCAAATTACTTCTCGCAATCTTAGTCACAAACAGCCCACTGCCTGGAACTATTTCCCACATCCTGACCGGCCACATTACTGTGGGGTACTTGGCTGGTATTTTCTTCATTACTCTTCACAGTTTTTTGGGGTCTCTGTATTCTGTGGCTGCAGTGTATTTTTCCATGGAGGAGGTGGTGAGACAACCGGTTCTCATTGTTATTTTTTATTCACTTGAGGGATGCGGACTTCGCAGGCTGAGCCGGCATTAACTTGCCTCACGCTACCGCGTCCAGCTTTCCACCCTGCCCTCAAATCCCCCTGGACCATCTCTCCCCTCCTTGATCTCCCTGTCCCCATCACAGCAACTGCAAAACCTACTGACTTCCACAGTAAATCTGGGCTGCACTTCCTCCCACCCTGCCTCTTGCAAAGACGCTAGCCCCTACTCTCAATTCCTCTGTCTCCGCACGCACCTGTTCCCAGGGCGAGGGTTTCCATTATAGGTTTCCAAAATGTCCTCTTTCTTTAGTAAAAGTGTTTTCACCCCTACTGTCATAGATGGAACCCTCACCTGCCTCTCTGCTGTCCTGTAGTCAGTCTTCTCTCTCTCCCTCTCTCCCTCTCTCCCTCTCTCCCTCTCTCCCTCACTCCCTCACTCCCTCTCTCCCTCTCTCCCACTCTCCCTCTCCCCCCCGTCTGTCTCTCTCTGTCTCTCTCTTTGTCTGTCTGTCTGTCTCTCTCTCTTCTCTCTGTCTCTCTCCCTGTCTTCTCTCTCTCTCTGTCTCTGTCTATCTCTGTATCTGTCTCTGTATGTCACTATCTCCCTCTCTCTCTCTCCCTGTCTCTGTCTCTCTCTCTCTCGCTCTCATAGAAACATAGAAAATAGGTGCAGGAGGAGGCCATTCGGCCCTTCGAGCCAGCACCGCCATTCATTGTGATCATGGCTGATCGTCCCTTATCAATAACCCGTGCCTGCCTTCTCCCCACATCCCTTGACTCCACTAGCCCCTAGAGCCCTATCTAACTCTCTTAAATCCATCCAGTGATTTGGCCTCCACTGCCCTCTGTGGCAGGGAATTCCATAAATTCATAACTCCCTGGGTGAAAAAGTTTTTTCTCACCTCAGTCGTAAATGACCTCCCCTTTATTCTAAAACTGTGGCCCCTGGTTCTGGACTCGCCCCACATTGGGAACATTTTTCCTGCATCTAGCTTGTCCAGTCCTTTTATAATTTTATATGTTTCTATAAGATTCCCCCTCATCCTTCTAAACTCCAGTCTCCCTCTCTCTCTCCCTCTCTCTCTCTCTCTCTCTCTCTCTCTCTCTCTCTCTCTCTCTCTCTCTCTCTCTCTCTCTCTCTATCCGCCTCTATCTCTCTGTATCTGCCTCTGTCTGTCTCTGTCACTGTCTCTGTATCTCTCTCTCTGTGCATGTCTGTCTCTCCCTCACTTGGTTATAGCGGACAGTTGGCATCTGTGGTCCGTTATAGCGAGGGTTTACTGTACATTAATGTACATAAACAACATGTCTAAAATGACAAAATGCTACTCTTTATTAGGAGGTGGATTAAAGAGGGCGAAGGTAGGATGCGTAGCAGAGGCATTGGAGCTTAGTGGTCAGGGCTATTGAACCAGAGGAATGCTTCAAATCCCACAAGGGCAGCTGTGGAATTTATTTTAATAAGTTAAATACAGACTGGATTCCCCATCACTGACTCCATGTAAACTTCATGCTGTCTAAAAGCAGCCAACATCATAGACCCATTCCCCTCTGAAAGCATGCACCATCTAATCTCAGGAGCAGCTTGTTCCTCTGTGCTACCAGCCTTCTGAATGGTCCTTCCGTAAGCCAGGGTGGTGTCCGATTCTCCTCTACCTCTTTATGAAATCTCTGCGTCTTTCCCTTCGCTCCACCTGTTGTACTGGAATTTGGCGTGTTCGTATTTATGTATAGTATTATCTGATTTTGATTGGACAGAATGAAATACAAAGCTTTTTATTGCACCTTAGTACACGCAACAATAATAAACCTAAAGTTAATAAATGTGAATAAACAAAAATCAACAAGTCATGGTGACCATTAAACTACCCCCTGCAGCCCACTGTCTCAGCCTCTTTCTTTCTTCTTCCCGCCCCCCCCTCCCATCCCACATCAGTCTGTAGAAGGGTCTCCATCCAAAACATTACCTATTCCTTCGCTCCATAGATGCTGCCTCATCCACTGAGTTTCTCCAGCATTTTTGTCCACCTTGGATTGTTAGAAAGAGTCATAACGATATACCTTCAGGAAAGGAAATTTCCCGTCCGTGCAGGTCTTACTCCTACATTTTAATGATACTGATGATGGTTAATTTTAAATTATCTGGCAAACCATTCATTTTGGGGCAAATAGGGATAGGTAATAAATACTGGCCTCAAATGATGACCTTATTGCAAGTCAAATAGATTATTTGGTCTCAGACAGAGCCAAAGCTTCTAAGAATGGAAGTGAAGACTTTGTGTCATATACAGGTGGCACCTGCTTTATGGGGAGTTTGCATACCAAGAAGACAGTCCGTATTGCATTTTTTCTGAATGCGACATATTGGTGCAGCAGTAGAGCTACTGCCTTACAGCGCCAGGGACCTGGGTTCGATCCTGACTGTGGGTGCTTGCCTGTACGGAGTTTTTATGTTCTCACCGTGACCTGTCAAAGTCAAAAAAAGAGTCAAAAGAGTTTATTGTCATGTGTCCCTGACAGGACAATGAAATTCTTTCTTTGCATTGTACAACAGAACATGGTAGGCATTGAGTACAATTATATACGTAAATACACACATGAATTAATAAATTAATAAAGTGAAAATAACAGATGGAGGGGTATTAATGTTCAGAGTTTTGTCCGAGCCAAGTTTAATAGCCTGATGGCTGTGGGGAAGTAGCTATTCCTGAACCGGGTCATTGCAGTTCTCAGGCTCCTGTACCTTCTACCCGAAGGTAGCAGGGAGATGAGTGTGTGGCCAGGGTGGTGTGGGTCCTTGATGATGCTGCAAGCCTTTTTGAGGCAGCAACTGTGGTAGATCCCCTCAATGGAAGGAAGGTCAGAGCCGATGATGGACTGGGCAGTGTTTACTACTTTTTGTAGTCTTTTCCTCTCCAGGGCACTCAAGTTGCCGAACCAAGCCACGATGCAACTGGTCAGCAAGCTCTCTACTGTGCACCTGTAGAAGTTAGAGAGAGTCCTCCTTGACAGACGGACTCTCCGTAATCTTCTCAGGAAGTAGAGGCGCTGATGAGCTTCTGTGTTGCATCTGTGTTCTCAGACCAGGAAAGATCTTCACAGATGTGCACGCCCAGGAATTTGAAGCTCGACCCTTTCAACCATCTTTTGATATATTTGATATAAACAGGACTGTGGGTCCCCATCCTACTGCTTCCAAAGTCCACAATCAGTTCCTTGGTTTTGCTGGTGTTGAGGGCCAGGTTGTTGTGCTGGCACCATATGGACAGTCGCTCGATCTCTCTTCTATACTCTGACTCATCCCCATCAGTGATACGTCCCACAACAGTGGTGTCGTCAGAGAACTTGATGATGGAGTTCGCACTATAACCGGCTACGCAGTCATGAGTATAGAGTGAGTACAGCAGGGGGTGAGCACGCAGCCTTGAGGTGCTCCCATGCTGATTGTTATCGAGTCTGACACATTTCCACCAATACGAACAGACTGTGGTCTGTGAATGAGGAAGTCGAGGATCCAATTGCAGAGGGATGCGCAGAGACCCAGTTCTGCGAGTTTGGTAACCAGCTTGGAGGGGATGATTGTGTTAAATGCCGAGCTGTAGTCAATGAATAACAGCCTGACATATGAGTTTTTGCTGTCCAAGTGGTCCAGAGCGGAGTGGAGGGCCAGCAAGATCGCGTCCACCGTTGATCTGTTGTGGCGGTAAGCGAACTGCAGTGGGTCCAGGTGTTTTGTCGAGGTAGGAGTTGACTTTCGCCATGATCAACCTCTCAAAACACTTCATCACCACAGGCATTAGTGCCACAGGTCGATAGTCATTGAGGCACGTCACCTTGCTCTTCTTGGGCACCGGTATTATTGATGCCCTTTTGAAGCAGGTGGGAACCTCAGACCTCAGAAGTGAGAGGTTGAAAATGTCCGTAAAAACTCCAGCCAGTTGGTCCACACAAGTTTTTAGAACACGACCAGGTATGCCATCAGGTCCAGACGCTTTTCGAGGGTTCACCCCTCTGAAGGATTTCCTGACGTCGGCCTCTGTGACTGAGACTGAAATACCATCACAGCGAATGGGGGCTCGGGAAGGCAAAACGGTGTTCTCCCTATCAAAGACCTGTGTGGTTTTTCTCCGAGATCTTTGGATTCTTCCCAAACTCCAAAGATGTTTGTAGGTTAATTGGCTTGGTATCAATGTAATGTTGTCCCTAGTGTGTGTAGGATAGTGTTAGGGATGGCCAGTCGGCGCTGACTCATGGGCCGAGGAGTCTCATTTCCGCGCTGTTTCTCTAAACTAAACAAAGCTGCGTCATCTGCTCATGCATCAAAAGATGTGACGAGAAAAAAATTGGTCTGTGTTTACTTATTTACTTCCTTTCGCATAAATTTTTTTTAAATGTTTATTTTATTAGAAGCAATTGTACAAGAATAAAGCAATCGGCATAACAATTATACAATTTCCGTATAGCTTCATTTTTAACTGATAAATGAATCTGGGAAAATAAAATTAAAAAGGAAAGAATGAAGAAAAAGATACAAAAAAGCGAGAAGAAAAGCCCCCCTGAGAAAACCAAAAAAAAGGAGATATGTCCCACTAACCTTCCCTCCCCCCCCCCCCCCCCCCCCGCCCATCCCAAGCATTGGTTTTAAATTTGTGTTCAACCATTCTATTGTTGAAGACCTTTCGCATAAATTTAGTGAGAGCCAATTTTTATTCCATACCCCAGATTACTTGGTAGTGGACTGTGAGGATGAATATCCATTATCTGATCTGTCCTAACACAGGAGTTGCTTCTACATCAAACAAATAAATAAATACGGTGGTCTAATCCCTTTGACAAAGGAATAGGAAGCAATGTATTCCTTCTTATGGTTTTTTTGGAAGGTGCTGTGTGAGACATTGCAGGACTAAGCCTGCAACCAACCACTCCGCTGCACAAATTATAGGTGTCAAATTCTAGGGTGGTCGTGATTTGATGTTGAGTTGCAAAACATTGGCTCACCTCTGATCCTACATGAAGCCATCTACAAAGATTTACATCTCTGTCGATTAGATTCTCCCTTTCCCAGCATGAATATAATCCTGGCATCAGCCACATGGAATGCATGGCCTCTGGTGACTGTGATGTGAATGTGGCTAGACAGCTCATTAGTGTGAATAATCCTCAGAGGGCAATTCACCAATAAATAAAGTATAATTTAAGCATAATTTGTAAGCGTTTTTAAGAAAGATAAATTTGTTGAGAGGAATCTTTGTTGTTCAGGTAACAAATTAACCATCCAAAGCCCAGCTGACAAATACATATTTTTAAAATATTGAATTTTGAAATAGTTATCTTAAAGGATTTGAACATCATACTTCTTATTATATTAATTCTCATATTATCATCATACGTAGTACGTAGTATTAATTCTTCAGGGCCAGTCAGATGTTAGTATTAATTGCACATTCAGATGTTAGTATTAATTGCACATTAAATATCTAAGTCAAAGCTCAGTTACAGATCATTTATCTAGGTTTAGGGAGCGTAGTTATTAAAGGTTACAGTACGTGACTCCAATCAAGCCAAACTCGAGCACACATGGTAATGAATGTGAAGGTAAAATATAGAGGGAACAATATATTATTTTTAATAGGGACATTTTTAAGGAGGTGATTGACAGGTTTTCGGTTAGTACGGGTGTCGGGTGATATGGGGAGAAGGCAGAAGAATGGGGTCGAGAGGAAAAGATAGATCAGCCATGATAGAATTTTTTGATGGGCCAAATGGCCTATTTCTGCTCCGAGAGCTTATGACCATATCAATGTAGTTCTCAGCATTGGTAGCATTACAGTTTCTAAGAGTGGATTAAGGTTGGAGAGTCATGACTGCATCCTAGCCTATGGAATGACCTTTCAGACTGGGTAACAAAGGGGAAGAAGATGTTCCTCAGTCTGGTGTTGGTGAATGGCACATTGGTCAACTTTGAATGATAACGATCCTGTGGTGTGTCTTCTGAACATTTTAAATGACCTATATAAATGCATATTATTGCTGAAAAGTACAAAGTCTTATGAAGCGGACTCCATACAATTATTTATCTCCCATTAAAACCAGAGACCCCAATACTAACAGTGATTGAGCAAACATATTCGAAGTAGCAAGAAATGAACCAAATGGTTACTTGATATGTGTGTGCTCTTTCCTAACAGACGGGAACTCTTTGCACAACGTTTCCCCTCAATTTTACGATGAAACCAACATTTTCCAGCAACTTCCAAGTTACAATTCAGTGAGAAGCAGATCAAAGTCCTTGATTCCCCAAGATAAACATCAATCTTTAACAAGGAACTCAGCTGCAGTTTCCTCTTCAGAGTACACGCATAATGAGTCGGATATGTTTGTGGACGGCAAGCGACCTCTGAGAGAGCTTCCTATCAACATGGCAGAGAAAAAGAGAGTGCGGTCAGTTCTACACCATGGGACAGCAATTCTTTTATTTATATTTAATCCATTTGGGGAATTACCAATTCCCAATTTTTATCACCTATAAAGGCACAATGATGGAGCAACATTGAGGGGTGCACAGTGATAGAGTTGGCACAGCAGTAGAGTTGCTGCCTTACAGTGCAAACGACCCGGGTTCGATCCTGACTACAGTTGCTGTCTGTACGTTCTCCCTGTGGCCATGTGGGTTTTCTCTGGTTGCTCCGGTTTTTTCCCCACACTCCAAAGATCTTGGTTCCCAGTAAATTCCCACTGAGGTCTTTCTTCAGCAGTCCCCTATTATTGGGGAGGTGTGAGAGAGATGGTATTCCAGGAAAATGAGGAAAGTATGATTAGCAGAATGGAGCATTCTTCCTTGGCGGGGGGGGGGGGGGGGGGTTTAATTAATGAGAGTCTGGGAGATGTTTGGTGGTTGAGATGGATGGGGTGTTAGTCGGGAAGATGAATGGTGAAAGGACAATGTTCTTCAGTTCTATTGAATTGAGAAGGCAAATGTGATGTGATAGAATTGCTGGACCATGTTTTGGGGGGTTAAATGTGTTCCAACACAATTTCTCTGGTAATGAATGATTCGATCAGCCATCTACTTATGGGGTTGATAATCTAATCCATAAGCCTTACCTGTTTGACTGTTGAGAAGGCAAATTTGATGTGATAGGATTGCTGGGCCAGTATTTTTGTGGTTAAATGTGTTTCAACACAATATCTCTGGTAATGAATGATTTGATCAGTCGCACTTATAGAGTTGTTAATCTGATCCAAAAGCCTTAACTATTTAACTTTCGTAAACCGTAGAGATGGAAATGTGTGCTGCAGATTATTACTTGGGGGAAAAATGCATCATATCCCCAGCTGAACGTTTATGCCTATGATCTTTTGTACTGACTAAATAAACGGTATGCTTTGGGGAAAATATTGCGTGTAATTTATTGCAACCAAAAATTTAATGTGACTGATCAGTTCCATTTAGATACTCAGAACCCTGGTATCAGAAATCTGGCCGACCAAAAGAACAAATTCTTTCTTCCTGACTTTTGCAGGGAGATAACAATAGTGTCAGCGTCGATTCTGAAAATGGATTCACTTAATTCTCAGACTTAAAATATGGGAAGTACGATTTTGCTAGCAAAAATGGCATGAATCAAAGGAGTCCTTCAGTAATCAATAGTCCAGCTATCCCACACCAATGCCTTTCATTTTTGGGCTGTAAATGGTTCATAATAATTGATGGTAATTAAATTCCTGCAATAAATATGAGCATCACTTCAAAAAAAATACCTGCCCAGTTATAGGTCCACTACCAATTTACTGGCAACAGGTCTGACACCTTTAACCTGAACAAAATTATGAGAGCGCACTTGAAATCGCCCTGAAGACCTGGCATCTAGGCTGTGCGAGGCGGCTGATCTTGACCTCATTGGGACTTCTGCGCCAATCAGCGGGTCAAATTTGCCCCCTGAGGCGGGGCTCTGGGACTCTGGCCCGGCTGCACCCGGCAGATCCGATCCCATAGCCGATTTCTGAGGCCGACTTTGTGGGGCGATATTTCGGCTCCTCGACCTCAGTTGGTCCTGCAAACCGGATAATCCAGAAAGGCTCTGGAACCAAGGATGCTGGGAAATTGGTGGTGGACCTGTACCCTTGAAGGTGAATCAGTAAGCAATAACTTTCATTATTTGTTCCAAACATTGAAATTTTACTTTTCCACAGGGAAAAGAGATACTGTGACTCGGGGCATCTCACCAGCTGGGAAGTATGGAAGCAAAGTCGGTGGAAATCACTGAGGAGGCTTCAGGATGATGTGACACACGCCTTCTCCTGGTTGGAACTGTGGAAGAGGCCACTGAATGAAATAGAAGGTGTGAGTGGCTTCTTTATTGTGAGGTTGCGTTTATAGCACAGGCAAGATCAATGTGTCAGAAGATGTGAAGAATGGCGTCCACAATGTATGTTGCAGACGAGGCGATAATTTAGAAATTAAACATTAAAGCAACTTGGTCTGGATATCTGAACAAATTTGTTAGAGGGGCGGCACGGTGGGACACGGTAGAGTTGCTGCCATGAAGCACCAGGGACTCGTGTTTGATCCTGACTATGGGTGCTGTGTCTGTACGGAGATTGTACATTCTCCCTAAGATCGTGTGGATTTTCTCCAGCTACTCCGTTTCCTCCCACACACTAAAGACCTACTGGTTTGTAGATTAATTGGCTTTGGTAAAAATTGTAATAGCCCTGTCCCACGGTGCGAGTTCATTCCAAGAGCTCTCCCGAGTTTTAAAAAAATCAAACTCGTGGTAAGCACGGAGAATGAACGTAGCGGGTACGTCGGAGCTCGGGGACGTCTCTTAGCGCTAACGGCAGGTACTCAGGAAGACTCGCTAACGGCAGGTAAGCACGGGAAGACTCATGAAGATTTTTCAACATGATGAAAAATGTCCACCAGAGCCCCGAGTACCGACGAGTGGCCATTACCGTAAATCTCCGAGTTCGAATCAGCGCAAACGCGGGAGAACTCTTGGAATGAACTCGTACCGTGGGACAGGGGTTTAACTTGTCTGCAGTGTGTATAGAATAGTGTAAATGTGCGGGGGATTGCAGGTCAGCGGACTCGATGGGCCGAAGGACTTGTTTCCGTGCTGCACCTCCAAACTAAACTAAACTAACAAAGGTATTGCGAAAGCAGTCAGTAATCTCAATGGACCAGGGTAAAGTAGTTAAAGATAATATCCTGCCCCTAATTTGCTAGAATTACAATGTCGAGCATGGTTTAACAGTGAATCATTTTCTGCAACGCGTTGACAGATAATTCAGTCACAAATACTACACTGAAACCTGAGATTATTTTGAATGCTACATTGTATTAATTCAATCTTTCATGATGTGTTTATGGACTAGGTCGCTATGGGACCGGCATCCAGTCGTACTTCACCTTTCTTCGTTTCTTGGTTTTCCTGAATCTTTCTGCATTTCTTTTGGTTAGTGGGTTTGTGCTCCTGCCTTCCATCTATGTAACCAACATGAAACTCGTACAGATAGACACGGAGCGTCTGAAGAACAGTGAGTCTATCATATATACAGTATGTAACTGTGTGCCAAGTTGATTCTTAATACTCATGATACAGTTTATGTATGTTCATGTTAAATTGCAAAACTGTTCAACTATGACAGATTAAATTGGTTAATTTTCTTTGCAAAGGTCCAATTATTCACCTCTTCAGCTCCTACTGCAGGGATGGATGCACAAATGGCCGTCAGAATTCAATGATTTTGAGGATTTAATACTTTTTCGATTGCTTTCTTTTGCCAGACACTTGGTCCGCAGGGCCTGAGGCGATGGAGGGCTCCAAATTCATTTAGTATATTGAGAATGCAATATATTTTTTTTGTTTCTGATCAAGTTAAATACTGGTGCAATAATTTATTTTGAAATATCTCCGTGGTTTCCTTTCATTTAATTTTAATTCAAAAGGGAAACCTTGGCAGACACCAGTCCTTGTTATAGCTATTTCAATTGCTCGGTTTGGTAGTTAGTAGCTAAGAAACCAATGGGTTGGTCAGATATTTTGAAAAGGCCCCAAATGGACAGGTACATGGATATGGGCCAAATGCAGGTAGGTGGGACTAGTGTAGATGGGGCATCTTGATTGCGTGGGCAATTTGGACCTCATGGCCTGTTTCCATGCTCTGTGACTCAATTCATACATGACTCAATGACTCTTTGTTCTTTTGTTCACTCTCTAAACGTTACATTGGAAGTAGTGGGTATTGGATTGAATCCTCTATAACACTGCAAAAGTTAATCTCACACCAAGCAATCCCTAATTTACTGCACCTTTGCTAATTTTACATTTGATGGCAGATTTGGTCCAGGCAGCATTGTTGGAATACCAGTAACTTAGCAAAAAAATGAAGTTCTCCACATCTTTAAATCACAGGCACCCAGAGAGCACCGTGCATGTTATTTACACTTTAACCATTTCCACAACTGGATATTATCTGAATTGGTGAAATGCATTACTTCATAATCGTAGGATTAAAATACACAAATGATTTCTCAATCAAAGAGACATAGAGCACAAAATGATGCCCTTTGGCCCAACGTGCCCATGCTGAATAAGCTACCCCATCTACATTATTCTCACCTGCCCGCATTTGGCCCTTTTCCCTCTAAACATTTCCTATCCATGCACCTGTCCAAATGTCCTTTAAATGTTGTTATCAGTGCTAAATCCAAGGATGTGGAAGTGGTCCATCCATTACAGGACTCTCACTTCATTTCTCTGCAAAACTGTGGCTGTGGCAAAGTGATGGCAAAACGTCATCTGACACACTAGCGGATAAAAAAACTGCAAAACTAACCTCAGGAGTGACTTGATTTGCATCATAATTTTAACCTGAGGTGAAATGTAAATTAATTAAAAAATACATTGAAGTTCTACTGTTTACATATCTTTAACATGCCCTCATTTTATAATAACTTACATTTAATTATACTGTGATCAAGTTAGCTGCTGAAGTAATACTCGGTGCAAATATATCATTAACTATCTGTGTTTCTAGTTTCTGTTTCAGCACCTAAGTGCGTCAAATATGAAGTATATCCAAAGGGCTTGGTGTCTTTTTACGATAGAATTCTGAATCTGTTCTCTGGGAGTGTAAGTTATTTACACTTAAAATATGATTTGAATGAAATACTCTTGTGGTCAGAGATTGTTAACTTGGAGATAGATAGCTGCCAATTTCAGAGTGGTGAATTCATAACCAGCCTGGGTGAAGTGAGTTTATAGTATCTATGTGGCTTTTATCAATGTCACTAAATCTGAACACATAAAAGTTTAGCACTATGTACATAAAAAGACCGATGTTGAAGGATTCCTCAACTGATAATATTACAACATATTCCCAAATATTGTAGGCTGAACAATACAGAAGGTCGATGGAAATGAGGAGCGAAGGGACAGTTTTATTGGTGTCTGAGGTGTATGTTTGTTGTTTTTGCCAAGACTATGCCGAAGAAAATTCAACTGTAGAAAATTAACTTGCAGTTTAGCTATTGACTGAAATAGTTAGGTACAGTTTGAGAGTGGAAATCAACAGAGGAAGCAAATCCACAAATTTAAAGTGTTTTCTTTTTAATACATTTTTATTTTTTTATTTTTCAGGGATTCATGGAAGTTTCCTATATGTTTCTATGGATATTATAAATTTGGTGTGTATGAGGGTCTGAGTTACAGTCTCCCCTTGGCTTATCTACTGACGATGATCTTCTATTTCCTCTTCTGTCTTTGCTGGATTTTAAAGAGGTTTGAATTTCCATGACCCTTTTCATGGTTTCTCAGTTTAAATTCGTTACCAAATGTGAACACATTACAAGAAATGAGGTAACATTTGTCGTCACGAAAGCATACACAAAACAGCAATGTGTTGGGATAATTAACATCACGCCTTTGCTCGGTCTTTACCTGGAAAGACACAACCCACATATCATGACAGGGCAATTCTTCCTTCAGAATAACCTTTCCAAATAGGAACGTTGGTGAGGAATTGATAATGAAGATGGACAGGAATCTTGTCCATCTTCATAGTAACATAGTGGGTCAGGCAGCATCTCTGGAGAAAAGGAATAGGTGACATTTCCGGTTGGAACTGTTCTTCAGACTCAAAGGAATAGGTGGCGTTTCGGGTCGGAAGAAGGCTTCTGATCTGAAATGTCACCTATTCCATTTCTCCAGAGAAGCTGCCTGTCCCCTTGATTTACTCCAGCATTTTTTTGGTCTATCATCAGTATCAACCAACATCTGCAGATCCTTCCCACACATGAGGAATTGATAATATTCAGTTCCACATTATAGTTTCCTTGAAATAAATGGACAAACACAGAACTGAAGCAAAGGGATGTTCTAAAAATGAGACAAGAGCAAGGAAATTCTAAGTATTATTTGTCGATAATATACTTATCGCATGTACTGGTGGTAATCTTTAGGATATAAAATTTTTCTTTTTTTTTTTAACAGAAAACTTTTTTTTTAAGAGAATAAATTCAATCCTGGAACAGCCAAATGTCATGATTTAATTTGAAACATATTTTAAAAGCTGAGAAGAGTTATGAGGATGTTGCCAGGACTCAGGGGTGTAAGCTAAACGGAGTGGTTGAACAGGCTGGAACTCTATTCACTGGAGAGCAGGAGGATGAGTGGTGATCATATAGAGGGGCACAAAATCATGAGAGGAATAGATCAGGTAGATGCACAGAGTCTCTTGCCCAGAGTAGGGGAATCAAGAACCAGAGGGCATAGGATTAAGGTGGAGGGGGAAGGATTTTATAGGAATCTGAGGGGTAGCTTTTTCACACAAAGTGTGCTGGGAGTATGGAACGAGCTCCCGGAGGAAGTAGTTGAGGCACGGGACGATCGCAACATTTAAGAAGCAATTTGATGGGGACATGGATACCTATACAGGTTTAGAGGGATAGGGGCCAAATGCAGGCAGGTTGGATTAGTGTAGATGGAGCATCGGTTGGTCGGTATGGGCAAGTTAGGCCAAAGGGTCTGTTTCCACACTGTATGATTCTAAACTATGACTCTAAAAGCTGTACAGAGTTGTTCTAAAGTTTAATATGAGCAGGTTTGGGGAGACCAGGTCACTTCTGATCAATGGTCACAGCAATGGTCGCAGTAATTCTGTAAATCTGAGCAGATTTGGTGGTGTCATCTTTATATTATATACATTATGAAAGGCTGAACATCCAGGTAATGCTCCAGGATGCTCTCATTGCATCAGCGTTAGTAATTCACTGATTCAATGATGCAGAGGTAGTCCTGCAGTGAAATTACTGGATTAATAATCCAGGGGTCTGGGTTGACAATTCAATAATCCTGCTCAAAAACCCCAAAGCAGCAGCTGAGCAATGAGGTGTAATTATTTTAAAGAAGGGGCAAATATGACATTAAATGTACAAGTTATTTGTCTCGACCTGAAACGTCACCTGTCCATGTTCTCCAGAGATGCTGCCTGACCTGCTGAGTTAGTCCAGCTGTGTCCTTTGGTAAGTTATTCAATGGTTTGTAGATGCAAGGAAACTGCAGATGCAAGTTTATAAAAAGACACAAATTGCCTGAATAACTCAGCGGGTCAAAATATGGACACCTAACCATCATCTCCAGCGATGTTTCCTGACCCGCTGAGTTACTCCAGCACTTTGTGTCTTTTTTTAATTCAAAGATTTGTCATCCTATTGCATTGTTTTGTTAGGCCAATGAGTCATTTCACCGTAGTATTGTCCTGCAAAGATTTGTTACTGAACGCTCAAGAAATTGAATGATGTGTTATTGTATTCTGCAACACGTTTCCAGAGGAAACCATTTTTATTTGTCATTACCTTGACAATAATTACTTTGGAAGATAGTGAGTAAGAAGTATAGAAGATGCAAAACTGAAAAAGAAAATGTAACATGAATGAACAAAACGCGCTGGCAGTCTTGTGGTTAAGCGCATGGCACACTGTGAAAATAAGTGCTCCCTCTCTCTAAACTGGATTGGGTTGTCTTGCAGGACCATGAATGGATTTAACCAAGAAAGTATGCTTGAGAGTAATGAAAATAGCAGACAAAGTGTCCAGATCTTCACTCTCTGGGATTTCTGTATAAAGGAAACGTCCATGGGTGAACTCAAAACACCTTTGCATTATGAATGAACTGAAGGTATTGTATTTCCACACGTCACATTTAACATTATTATTGTAGTCATTCAAATGATCGCTGTCATGTTGTTCACCTATTCAATTGGAACAGACATAGATCGACCTGCCATGATTGAATGGCGGAGTAGACTCGATGGGCCGAATGGCCTAATTCTGTTCCCATGACTTACAAACTTTATGGACATATATTGCTCCTAAACTAGGCTCTTTATGTTTGAAGATAGACACAAAGTGCTGGAGTAACTCAATGGGGCAGGCAGCATCTCTGGAGAAAAAGGATGGGTGACGTTTCGGCTCGGAGCCCTTCTTCAGACGTTATTTGATTTCCATTGATTTTGTAGCCAAGCGTAATATAGCATTTGATTTCTAAATGGGATAACTGGTAAGATTTGAAGTTCAGAGTTTGAGAGGTAGATGGTTGGAACAAAGACCAGAGATTAGAGCAGAAGGTATGAAATAGGATTGAAGAGATATGAATTGTGAAGCTAGATGGAGGAGTGTACGAGGAAGGGGCCGGGGAGGAGATACCATAGTTTCAGGATCTGGGGGGGTCGGGGGTGGGGAGGGGAGGGGAGGTGGAGAAATTGGGGATGTAGGGGACAAAGGGGAGGGAGAGGGGGGAGTTGATAGTTACCTAAAATTGGAGAATTCAATGGTCAAATTACCCTCAGATTTACCTTTAAAGCTCTTTCATACCAAAAAGATTCTGACTATCTACCCTGTCAATGCTTCTTATAACTTTATTATATACCTCCTTCAGACCATCTCTCTGATATTGAATGAGTTGGGCTTGCTTTCTCTTTGTTTCAGGGAAAGTAATCCCAACCAAACAAATCTCTTCCTGCACCTGAAGTCCTCCAAATCCAGGCCCTTCCCGTTTTTATCTCTTCTGCATTCTTTCCATTGCACTGCATCTCTCCTAAAGTTATAATATTCAGTTGAAAAGAGTTATGTGACAAACTTTATTCACTGATAAGAATAAAATCAGCAAATGTGTACACTATAATTTGCGATTTTCCTCTGCTTATAATTAACAAAGAGTTACAAAATCATAGTGTTATACAGACAGGAAATGGGCCCTTTGGCCCAACTCATCCATACTGACCAAGATGTCCATCTGGAAGAGAGACACTAAAAGCTGGAGTAATTCTGCAGGACAGGCAGCATATCTGGAGATCTGGGTTGGCCGAGGTTTTGGGTCAATGTTTACATTGACATCTATGTTTGTTCTCGACCCGAAAAGTCACACAACCCATTCCTTCTCTCCAGAGAGGCAGCCTGACCGGCTGAGTTACTCCAGCTTTTTGTGTCTATTTTTCGATTTAAACCAGCATCTGCAGTTCTTTCTTACACAAGATGTCTATTTGTCCTAGTCCCATCTGCTTGCATTTGACCCATATTCCTATTATAAAATTTCTACCCGCATACCTATTCAAATGTCTTGTAAACATTGCAATTGTACCCACCGCTACACCTTCTTTTGCAGCTTGTTCCCTTTGCCAATCATCCTCTGCATGAAAAAACTTGCCAGTCAGACCAAATCATTTCCTTCTCACCAATGGCATCAACAGTTAAAAAGAAGGCATCCCAACTCCTGTACTCAATTTTTCTTGACTGATGAAGGCAAGCGTGCCAAACGCCTTCTTCTGCACTCTATGTGTGCGTGTTGCCAGTGGCGTATGAAATGTGCGTGCGTGTTTCTGAAGGACATGGAAATGACCAGTAAACAAAACTATTTCTGCTTAACCATTGTTGGATTTTCAACATTTAAGTGTGGTTCAGTTTGCAGTACCTAGAGTTGATTTTTTTTTTACAGCACTTTTATAAGACAAACGTTGTTCACAACTGTGACATTTTCATGAATCAAGTCATTAATTAGAAAAATAGACAAGCAATGTCGTAAACAATTCCTGGTATTGATACAATATATGAAGTGTAAAGACAGGAATAAGTGTTTAGATGACCACCATGATATTTGTTTTTGTAGCTTGGGCCACCTCATGTTGATGGGAAGCTTAGATTAGTCATGGCCTGTTTCCAGTAAAATAACTTCAGCATATTGAGTAACTGATGGTATTTATTGTACTCTTTAATGCTCAATGTCAAATGAGGTGCTTTCTGCTGTGATGCGCCTCTTAGAATTAAGACGGCACATTGAGGGGGTCCATTCAGCCCATAATTCCCATTCCACTTATTGGTCCCGTTCTCTTCAACTTTCTCTATTTTAAGGAGAATGCCCTCAGATCCACTTGAGGTCCATGATCACTCCAGTAAAGCTCCTTGCACCCTCTTTAAAGCCGTGGCATCTTTTCTAAACTGTGAATTCAAGAACTGCAGCCAGACCAGTGACTTATAAAGATAGACACCAAATGCTGGAGGAACTCAGCGCAGGGCCGTCTTAACAGCATTATAGGCCCCCGGGCAAAGCAGTGCACTGGGGCCCCTACACTTCCAGTTTCCTTATGCCGAATCAAATATGCCGTCATGCACTTGCGATGTTCTTCTCCGTTTTCAAGTTCTACAATAACATTCTACAATACATAGACTAGCATGGGGCCCCTATGCTCGTGGGGCCCTAGGCAACTGCCCAGCGTGCCCATGTGTTAAGACGCCCCTGACTCGGCGGGATAGGCCGCATCTCCGGAGAAAAGGAATCGGTGATGTTTCGGATCAAGACCCATCTTCAGTCTGATTTGCTTTCAAACAAGTCATCCGCTAAATGTTTTAAGAAGCCAATGTTTCTCAAATGAGAATTTGCAACCAGAAATGTGAGCTACCAGATTAAATATACTTAATAGACTGTTAAGTATAGCCACTTTCAGTTAAGCAGTCAGCAATTGTCCTGTTTCCAATTACATTGTCTCAAAATAAAGCAGATTTAATTTCAAATTAATCTTAGAATCTCGATTCTGAAGTGACATTTTAAGATGGTTTTAAACTGGGGATTAAACTTTCAATGTTCAGGTCTGAGCAGTTAATTGAGTGTAATGCCTTGTATTTTTTTTAAAATAGACTGACTTAGCGGAGCAAATGTACAAGAAGAGAAGATTAGAACGAACTGCCAGGGAGAGAGCATTCCTTTACCTCATCCGCTTTCTGCTCAATTTGTTCATCATACTGCTATTGACTGGAGCGTTCTATATCATCTATAAAGCAACAAAATTATCTCAACATTTCCAGAGGAAGGTGAGTGCATAGAGACCAAGTGATAAATTACTGGAGCATTGAATAAATATGTTACAAGTAGCAGCGCTCCACAGATCCAGGGTGCCAGCTTCAGCCTTGAGCTTGGGTGCTGTCAAGAGTCAGGAGTGTGAAATTGCCATATGTACTTTGTACAGAACTATGAAATCCTTGTGTGGGAAGGAACTGCAGATGCTGGTCTAAACCGAAGATAGACACAAAAAAGCTAGAGTAACTCAGCGGGTCAGGCAGAATCTCTGGAGAAACGGAATAGGTGACGTTTCGGGTCGTTTCCCTCTCCCCTGACCCTCAGTCTGAAGAAGGGTCTCGAACCGAAACGCCACCTATTCCTTTTCTCCAGAGGTGCCGTTTGACCCACTGAGTTACTCCGGCTTTTTGTGTCCAACAATGAAAATCTTACTTGCTGTAGTTTTGCAGGGACATTAAACTCAACAACACAACAAATAAATTTGCAGTAAACAATAATACAATACAATTATTTGTGGGCAGCGCAGTGGCGCAGCTGGTAGAGCTGCTGCCTTGCAGCGCCAGAGACCCGGGACCGATCCTGACCTGTGGTGCTGTCTGTGCAGAGTTTGCACGTTCTCCCTGTGCCCTCATGAGTTGCCATCGAGTGTTCCGGTTTCCTTCCACATCCCAAAAAGGCCATGCCGGTTAATCATCCTCTGCCAATTGCCCCTAGCGGATGCAAACCTGGGATAACGTAGAACTAGTGCGAATGGATGATCGATGATCGGCGTGAACTCAGCGGGCAGAAGGGCCTGTTTTCATGCTATCTCTTTCAAATCAATCGGTTCAGAAAATCGGGGATGCCATGAGTAATATTGGAATTCTGAATCAAAGTGACTATAATGGAAAGATTTGACATGAGAGTCTAAGGCATGGATTATTTATACCACATCCAAAAGACATGACTAGGAATCTGAAGGCTGGAAAAACATATTTTTATATTTATTAAATAATCTATCTTCTTCCTAGGAGAGAAGCATCAAGAGCCTTGCATTTGTTACTGAATTCTTCATGGAATATCTACCACCCATTATCCTCACCACCAACAATATTCTTCTGCCATATTTATTTTGGATAATTATCCGATATGAAGAATACGCACCAAGCACTGAAATCAACTTGATATTAATCAGGTAAAACTTCTAAACTGTGTAAGAAGGAACAGATGCTTGTAACCTGATCCCCGGTTGCTAAGTACTTTAACCCCCCCTTCCATTCTCATAGTGACCTTTCTGTCCTGGGCCTCCTCCACTGTCAGAGTGAGGCCCAGTGAAGATTGGATGAACAGCACCTCATATTTCACTTGGGCAGTATGAATATTGACTTCTCTAAGTTCAAGTAACCTTTGCTTTGCCTCTCTCTGCATCTATCCCCCTTCCTAGTTCTCCAACCAGTTTAACTGTCCCCCTGATTAAATTCTATCTCTCTTAGCTTTGTTGTAATTGTCTCCTAGCTAACAATGATCTATTCTACATTTTCCTTGATTGACATCCCCTTTGAGGTCTCGTTTTCACACCTTAATGGCCTGTCCCACTATACGAGTTTACCCAAGAGCTCTCCCGAATTAAAAAAAAATCAAACTCGTTGTAAGTACGTAGAATGTATGTAGCGGGTACGTTGGAGCTCGGGACGTCTCTTAGCGGCTCGTAACGCTAACGGCAGGTTAACGCGGTAAGCTCGTGAAGTTTTTTCAACAGTGCGGAGAGTGTCCACGAGAGCCCCCGAGTACCTACGAGCGGCTATTACCGTAATTCTCCGCGTTCGAATCAGGGGAAACCCAGGAGAACTCGTGGATTACCTCATACAGTGGGACAGGGGCTTGACATTTCCTTATCCCGATGTCTCCCTCTCCCCTAACTCAGTCTGAAGAAGGGTCACCCATTCCTTCTATTCAGAGAAGCTGCCTCTCCCGCTGAGTTACACCAGCATTTGGTGTAAACCGTTTAACTTTTGCTCTACACTCCTACTTGCTTAAATATGGAAGTTTATCAAAGCTGTGACTGTTGATGGTCTGAGATTGGCAGAATCTGAAGAGTTAGTGAAAATGGCACAGCTGGTGGAGCTGCTGCTCATTAGCGCCAGAGACCCGGGTTCAAGTCTGACCTTGGATGCTGCCGGGTGTGGAGTCAGCACGTTCTCCTTGTTTCCTTTGGGTGCTCCGGTTTGGTCCCACACCACAAAGACGTGCGGATGTGTAGGTTAATTGGCCTCAGTAAATTGCCCCTGGTGTGTGTTGGGATTGGATGCAAAAGTGAAAATAACTTAGAACTGGTGTGTGATCGGAAGATTGATGGTCAGCGTGAACTCGATGGGCCGAAGGGCCTGTTTCCAAGCTGTATCTTTCAAGTGGAAAGCTTCCTATTGGGGGAATGCATCACATCTTGGCTTGGCAACTGTCATACCCAAGACTGCAGGAAATTGTAGAGATTTGTGAATGCGGTAAACCACCTTAATCCCTCCTCCGCCCAATCTTCAGGCTGCCTTGGGAAAGCAGCCAGCAAAATCGCGGACTGCTTTAGGCCCTGTCCCACTTTACCGAGTTACTCACGAACTCTCCCGAGTTTTTTCCCCTTGATTCGAACTCGGGGAATTGTCGGGGAATGTCGCTAGCGAGCTCATAGGATGGCCGTGGGAGAGTCAGTAGATGTTTCGTGTAGCGGCTCATAATGCCAGCGTAGGTAGGAACTCGGGCATCAGGTAAGTCGGGACGTTTTTTCAACATGTTGAAAAATGTCCACGAGTTAAAGAAATAGCCCCGAGTACCTACGAACGGCTATTACCGTAATTCTCCGAGTTCGAATCAAGGGGAAAACTCGGGAGAGTCTGTGAGTAACTCGGAAAAAGTGGGGCAGGGCCTTTATACAACGGTCATTCCCACTTCTCCCCTCTCCCATCAGGCAGAAGATACAACAGCTGAAAAACACATACCACCAGATTCAGGAATAGTGCCTTGCCCGCTGTTATTTGACCGCTGCATGGACCTCTTGCAAAACTAACGGTGTAGTCTCCATCTCCAAACCTACCTCATTGTGGCCCTTGCCCTTTTTTTGTGTCAGCATTTTCTCTGTAACACTATATTCTGCACTCTGTTTATTGTCTTTGTGTACTGCTTGTTGTGTATGATTTGATCATATTCATGTATGGTATGATCTGTCTGGATAGCACACACCACCTTTCACCGTACCTTGCACATGGACAAATGCACCTGGAACAATGTTGCACTCTCTGAGTGCCGCCTTGATGTGCTTGCTTGCCTTTTTTTCCATTTGACAGGAAGAAAAACTAGCACCAACAAAATATGGGCAGCACAGTGGTGCAGCTGGTTGAGCCCCTGCCTCGCAGGACCAGAGACTGGGTTCATTCCTGACCTTGGGTGCTATCTTTGTGGCGTGTGCTGCCTCGCAGTGTCAGAGACCCCGGTTCAATTACGACCTCGGATACTGTTTGTGTGGAGTTTGCACTTTCTCCATGTGACCTGCATGGGTTTCCTCCAGGTGGTCCAATTTCCCCCCCGCATTCCAAAGACGTGCAGGTCTATAGGTTAATTGGTCCTTTTTTAAATTGCCCCTAAGGAAAGTAGGATAACATAAAACTAATGTGAATGGGGTGATCCAATGGTCTAGCTGGGATGAGGGCCTGTTTCAATGCTGTATCTCTAAACTAAACTAAACTAAAAAAAAAATATGGTGGAATAGAAAAGTATTCCGGAATACTTGTGGTTTGCAGAGTGAAAGGCCTTATGAACTGGTTTCTCGACACTTGTTGTTCCTCTTTCTTGGTTGAGTAACAATAAAAACACTTCAGCCGGTCCGGTTGAGTGAAAAGGAGTTGGTCTGAAATTGGGTGGAAGGCTGGGAGAGATGAATGATACAAATTGGCGGTAGGGTGCTGGATGTCAGATGGGATAGTGTGTCATGAATGACAAAGGCCAATCTGCAAAAGAATCCAAGAGGAGAAAACAAAGAAATATAGAAGCTGCCACTGCGTGAGGAAAATGTCAGCTGATCTGAATTCTTAAAGTCTGAAAGGCTGTATTGTCGCAAATTGGAAGATGAAATGTTGTTCCAAAAAACTTTTGAAGGAACGTTATTAGGGGACAAAGATGGAGAAGAGAGAGTGAAAGTAAAGGGGACAATTAAAGTAAGGTGACTATGCTTCGGGCTTTGCTTGTAAATCGAAGGAAAGTGTTTTGCAAACTGTGTTTGGTTTCCTGGATGTAACGCAGTGGCACGAATGTCAAATGCAGTGATAAAATTGACAGGTACATAGCTCCCTCTCCTGGAATGAGTATGTGTGGTCCTGGATAGCAGGAAATGTTAAGGTGCAGGGCCAACTCTTGCAGATGCTCTTTACTATGCTGCACTTCATAATGGTTGTCATGTGAGGAAATTCTATAACCATACATCATCTAACACTTACACAACATACCCTTGCAGTAATTTAACCCAGCAACATCTTGCTCTTGGAAGTATCAGAGATGGAACTGGCAAAGTTCAACTTGTGTTGAATCATTTCTAGCTTTGTTCGGCGGTCTTTTATTTCATGAGCTAGTGAAAAACGAAATATAATTTATTTTTAAGCACAATTTCTTTGTTAACTTTTGTTGGTAGTTTTTTCGACCTGTCATAAAAAGCCACATTAGAAGATTAAAATTGTTACACATGCCATTTCCAAGCATGAAATGTTAAAACAAAACAGGTATGTAAAAACCTTTTTTTTTGGATAAGTCATCAATTTGCAGCATCATAACAAGCATCTCTCAATTAAAACACAATTGAACTGCTTTAATATTAAAACCGATAGTTTAACTCCGTTACCCAGCAACAGAACATTCTACACAGCAGGGACAAAGAAAATAGGAAGGAAATATTACTGGCCAGGCTTTGCCCGCCCCTACCTCTTTTCCATTTTCTAAACCCTACTACACTCAGTCTGAGGCTCTATTAGGCGCTGACAGGGCGCATTTGGACTACTGTGAGCGGAATTTGGTGCTCTGGAGAGGGTCCAGAGGAGAGTTTACAGAATGATCCCAGGAATGAGTGGATTAGCATATTGATGAGTGTTTCACGGCACTGGGCCTCTACTTGCTTGTGTTCAGGAAGGTTGGGGGGGGGGTGGGGGGGGGGGGGGGGGGGGACAACACCCTCATTGAAACCTACAGAATAATTGAAAAGCCATAGATAGAGTGGATGTGGGAAAAGGATGTTCCACTGGTGGGAGGGGAAGTCTAGGACCAGAAGGTGAGTATTAAAGGCCGGCTCTTTTAGAAAGGAGGTGAAGAGGAACTTCTTTAGTCAGAGGTGTAGACATAAAATGTGGAGTAACTCAGGGGGACAGGCTGCATCTTGGAGAGAATGATTGGGTGTCGTTTCGGGTTTTGAGTGCCTTCTTCAGACTGGTTAGGGATAAGGGAAATGGGGAGATATAGACGATGTGATGTGACTGAGAAAAGAACAATGAATAAAAAAATATATGCAAACAAGTAAGAAGATAAAGGAAAAATGGCCATTCGTTCATTTTTGTTAGTGATGGGGATGAATCGAGAAGTAGTGCAATTGTGTGGGGGAGGGATAGAGAGGAGGGATGCCGGGGCTACCTGAAGTGAGGAGATATCAGGGATAGTTGATCTGTGGATATGATTGCCACAGATGATGTGGAGGGCCCAAGTCAGTGGCTATTTTTGTGGAGAGGATAAACAAATTTTGATAAGACTGGGTATAAGGGTTATGGGATAAAGTTAAAGGAGGTTAAGGGTGATGTATTATGAAGTGTTTGTATGTAAAGTGTGAGGATATTGAAGGGTGATGGTTTTAAAAGGGTGGGGTAATTAGAATAAAGGGTTATAGTTTTAATTTGGTATTTTATAATTAAAATAATCTAAATTTTGTTCCTAAAAAATTCTTATATTAAACATTCCTCTATTATCCTTTTATTTACACCAAACCTATTCTTAATTCTTTCCATATCTTCACTTTCCTTTTTTTATATTATTTTAAATTATTTTATTTTCTTTAAAAAAAAAACAACCACACACACAAACATAACAAACCCCACCAAACCCCA
>CM069153.1:42045285-42278041 GCA_035221665.1 Okamejei kenojei | reverse complement strand
AGTAGCGAGATAGTCTTGCCGACTGTAACAAAGGACATGCCAAAAAAAAAAAAAAACACATGCTCGGATAACTAGCTGCCCTTTCTAATAAACATCTCCGCAGCACGTCCATCTCGCCAAAATGGGCATCAGCACAGCCTGCCGTAATGAATTGCCACAAAGGTGAAACATGCCAGGAAGGCAATTATCTGTGACAAGAAATTTGCCCGCGAAAGGCTGAAAGAAAGTGATAAACATTATCCGCGGTGAGTTCCACGGTGATGCCAGATTATGCAAAACACGAGCTTGCGGTTACGATTCAGCCTTCTACCTGATGTGAAATCTCTCGCATCCCGTAGACTAACAGCCAAAGCTTAGAGCCATGCTGCTGTAGTAAAAAGACCAGAAGACGTAAAAACTGACTGAGCACTGTCAGGCGTATAGAGTAACGTATACTCACCACCATCAGAACAGGCTGTCTTATATTCAAGAACTAAGTATATGTTCTTTTAACGGATTAATGTTTCGAGTGGGGGCGTACGAGTGAGCAGTATTTTTTGTCTATTTATCGTAAATTGGACCTGGGAAATCAATTATACGCTCCAAAAGAGACAAATTATCAGATGATACCATGAAGATCGGGCAGAAGAACACTCAACGTGCCAGCGTATCTCAGCCGGGTCAGCAGCATTTCATGGATGAGAAGGTACAGTTGTAACACTTGTCAGGTCAGGAAATCCCCTTCTTTAGACACCAAAACTTCATCGGTTCCTTTTTTCACCAGACAACAGGGGGCAGCGTTGTAGTCAGGTTGCTGGCCTTACCCGCGTGTGCAGGGACCCGGGTTTGATCTCGACTACGGTGCTTGCATGTTACGGAGTTTTGTACGTTTCCCCATGAATCCGTGGTTTTTCCTGGTGGCTCGGTCTCCTCCACACCCCAAAGGACGTGCAGGTTCGATCGTTTAAGCGACTGAGTAAATCATGTAAAATTGTCCTTAGTGTGCAGGATAGTGTTAATGTTGCGGCGGATCAGCTGGCTGGCGCAGAGCCGTGGGCCGAAGGGGCCGAGTGTACGCGCTGTATTTTCTCTAAACTACAACTAAAAAGATGCTGTCCCGACCCAAATAGTTACTCCCGAGAACTTTTGTGTCTATCTTCTGTCTAAACCAGCATCTGTCAGTTTTGTCCACAGCTACAGAACAGAGTAGGGCAGTGTAATGAATGAGCTCTAAACGTTGTATACATATGCATAGGATAGGATGCAACAACTGGGCAAAATCAGTGCCCTATACTCACACAATAATGGAAACTAAGATATTTGCACAAGAGCTGGATATTAGTAATAGCCATAATTACGAAAAAGATGTTACTAATCGTACTGTATTCGACTAGAAAGTGTCCTGTGATTTATGTTTCTCGTCCAGAAGCTAATGACAACATGTTTAATGTACTCAGTTTAATAATCTAATGATATTGTGAGGTGTGGCTTGGTAGAAAGGCTAGTAACTCCAGTGTTACCTAAGAGTCGCACAAGATCAGATAGGACCACAGAATCGAGAGAATGAAGAACGTATGCTAATTGCGTCACATGAAATGTAGAGACTAACTATGTTTCAGCGAAGGCGTGATAGAGTTAATCTTGGAACCCATATTACTTCAATTTCTAACATCGGGAACACGAACTTGATTTTAGCTCAAGGAGTTCTTTCAGGAGTGCCATCACAAAACGTATTCGATAAGATGTAGACGCACGACAAGAATCTGTCTTGCGAAGTGCAGACGACAGCCAATTGTAGATGTACTCTGATTCTTGTCATCCGTGGTGCCCTCAGACAAGATGAATGCATAAAATGGGGTCATTTGCTTCCGCTAACTGATATTTATTGCTTATAAAAAGTTCATGCCCAGTAAACCTCATAAACTGACATCTTGATTGCGCGTAGAGATTATTCTATCCATTCGATGGTTCTTCCGAATCTAGTTTGTCTGTGCATTTCTTTGAATCGGCAGAACTCTTTAGAGACTTTTCCTAGATATAGCACGGGCTTCGCCCACTGTAAGCACGCCCGACTCTATCGTTCGCCCGTATGTACTATACACTATCCTACGTGATCACAGGTGACAGTGTATAATTTTACACACTCAAATCCATTTAACCACGCGAAACTCCTTTGTACGTCTTTTGGAGCGTGGGAGGAAACAGAACACTGGAGGACAAGGGAGAAGTGCAAAACACCGCACAGTCAGCACTATAGGGACAGATAAACCCGGGTCTCTGGCGCTGTAAGGCACGAGCAACTCTACTCGCTGCGCCACCCTCGCTGCCCCAAGGAAAAGGAGCAAAGACTTAGGGGCGAAAACCAAAACACCGCTCGGAAACTAGAACAGCAACAAGTCATTTTGTTCGTATTAATATCGCAAAAAAGCCATGAGAAAAAAACGCCGCTTCATATGTTCAGCTGTTTGAGAATTGAATTAAATCAACTTGTGCCCGACACAAAGTGCAATCCAGAAGCGTGATCACGTGTTTGGTTGTAAAGATGCGGTGTTGAAATTTCTAACCAGTTTCCGTACTCTGCACTCTTTTGACCATTATTTGTAGAAGGATCGATAAGATCATTTGAGGTCCAATGATAAAAGGAGAAACAATTGTTTCTCTCTCGCCCGCTATTGCGTGATCTGTATGTTTATTTTTCTTTCCGATTGCACAGCGGTAAAAGAACCTCACTCAGGCTCTCTGTCCCACATCAGGGGCCCCGCAGTTCCAAGTTGTTCGGAGCAAGAGTGCTGGTCGGTGTTGGAGGTTTGCAGTGTGTTCCCCCTGTGACCGCATGGTGCCTTACTCCCAAAGTGCTGTCGGGTTCATCCTGAATCCTAACGACGCTGTGGAGTATGCAGGTTTTAATTGGCCTCTGTAAGAACTGGTGCCTAGATGTTTTCCACTTTTTCTCAGGAGCGTATGAGAAAGAGGAAAACTCATGTAGGGATTTTGTGTGAGACGGTGGCGTGATGGACAATGACGTCATCCACGCGGGCAATCTGCTATATTAATTTATCTTTCATTTACAGTGAAAATCCGAAATAGATTCCATAAGTCATAGCATGGGTAATCGCTAATGGAAATGACCATAAGTGTGTCCACGTTTGACAGCCCACGCATTGATCACCATGAACCCCATAGTCTACATCCCTTCTTTGATCGCTCACACACGACACTTCAATCTTCCTCGTTTCTGTTTAAAAAAAAGTAATAGATTCCTTTAAATGTGATGAATTTCTGGTGTGTCGCTTAGTCCTGATGCTTTTGATTAGGGCTGTCTCAATGTTCTGACGTCCCAGCTTGCATAACAGCATACTTTCGTACTTTGCTGACATTCTTATGACTGCATCCGATGTTAGTCGATGTGGACGCATCCACTGTTCCAAAAACAGCTCATTTCAGATCATTAGATGCACACCATTAGCGGTGCGCGGTAGAGTTGCTGCCTCCACAGCGCCGACTGCAGGTGCTAGGGCTGTGCCAAACTCTCACGCTTTGAGCATGAGACTCATCATTTCGAGAAATTTCACGCCCTCACGCTGATCACAAATTTTCTCCTGCCTGTAAGTGAGAAATTCTGTGATCAACGAAAATGATCACAAACTCAGATAAGACTGCATGGTCCGGGGCTGTTGGAGAGCCGGGGCGGAGGGAATAAGGGTTGCGTGGTTTTTCATTTTTATGTATTTTTGTTTTTTTTTTTTTCATTATTTTTTCCGTTGCTTGTATTGAAGTTTTTTTTTGTGTTGTATTTTTTTGAGCTTTTTATTTGCTTGTTTGGTCTATTTTTTTTTATTTGTGTGTTATGTGTTTTGTTTTTTTTTTTGTTTTTTCTTTTTGGTTTTTTAGTTTTTTTATTTTTATTTTTTGTGTTATTTATTTTTTAATAAGTTCTTTAGCCTAAGTCTTTTGGGTTTCTTTTGGTGGGTGGTGTTGGGCGCGATTTGGATTTTTGGAGTTTGTTGGGTGGTGGTGGGTTTCGGGTTTTTTGCTCGTTTCGTGGGTAGGAGTTGGCGTCGGTGGGTTGGGGGCTGGCTTGCTTTTGGTTCCCTGTTGGGCTTGGGATGTGTTGGATAGCTCACAAGCAGCAGCGGAGACAGATGCTGTGGGTTGCGGTCGCAGACGTGTGTTTGCTGGGGCTTTGGCGAGTTTGTCTTCGTCTGCCAGCTCCGGCACATGGCGCAGGCTCAGGTTCAAGGAGTCCCGGGCCGGTCTGAGGCGTCGGAAGCGTTCACCGCCGCTGCCGTGAGGAGTCTCTGTGAGATGGGACAGAGACTCTCCAAGGGAGGCGGAGAGAGAGGTAGAGGGAAGGAGACAGAGGGGAGGGAGAGAACAGTGAGGGGGAGAGATATGGAGGAGAGAGAAGAGGGATGAGGGGAGGGGGGATAGAGAGGGAGTGGGGGGGGGGTCTTGATGGGGAAGGGAGTAGAGGGTAGTTGGAAGAGAAGAGCGGCGAGCGAGTGTGAGAGAGGGGCGGAAAGATGGAAGATAGCTCGAGGAGAGGAAAGAGAGGGGGGGTCAAAGAGAAAGAGGAGTAGAGACAGAGAACGAGAGGGCTCGAGAGCCATAGGGGGCGAGTGAGGTGGGAGGCGAGGTGAGCGAGGAGCGGAGAGTGTGTGGACAGAGAGCGCGCTGGATGAGAGAGAGGGGGGGAGATCGAGAGGGAGAGCGGGGCGAGAGAGGGAGAGAGAGAGATGAGGGGCGGGAGAGAGGGGGAGAGCCCCTGGTGACTGGACTGCACCCTCAACATAGGGAACATGTTTTCGACCTCAAGCGTGTCCAAGCTCTTAGCGAATGTGTACCCGAGAATACTTGAGCGTAATGTATGTCATTTTATGGATGAGAGAAGTTGTGTCACCAATGTGATGACTTCTGTTGACAAAGTAACGTGGCATGTTAGATGCAAGGAAGCATGAATGTAGCAAATGTTGTTATCGCTCCATTAATTTGGTCGTGTGAAGTGCCCCATATAAAGATATTACTGATTAGATAAGCGCCTGTGGGCTTGAACGTCATAGGTGTTAAGTTCAGGGGGTCAGATATGGGGCTTTATGTGTGCGGCAGAGTTTATTGTCAGTGCAAAAAGGGCTAGGACGAAGGCCAAGTGTGCATCCAGAGCTCTGGAATAAATTACTAGGTGTGCAGTCAAAGCTGGGAACAGAGCGGAGGTTCGCACTGGGGAACAGCTAGACGCGTAAGCAGCTTATGGATCAGGTGAGAGCCGGGTAAGGCGGACTCAGGACCAGGAATGAGAGGAGGTATGCCAATGGAGTAGTACCACGGTGTGCAGTGAGACCCAGGTTGGCCTGACATGGGCAAGTGTTTGATTAAACCTGTTATCCATACATGTATTCACCTGACATGCACCATATGGAATACCAGTATGCCCATCATGAACAATTTCAAGCTGTTAAAATACAAAGTCTGCATCAAGGGGAGGGGGGTACCAGCCTCCCACTCCCCTCCCCTCCCTCATCCCACACCCTCCTCCCCCCAGTTCGCTCGCTCCCTCGGGCTTGGCGCGGGTATGTAGGGGGGGGGGTGGGCTGGGGTGAGGCGGGGGGGGGAGTCGGTGGGGTGCGGGGGGAAAGATCGTGTTGGAGTGATGCTGTTAGGATTGACGAGGGAAGTGTGGGGGTGTCGGGAAGCGCCGTGTGTAGAGATTGTTGTACGGCGCGGGGCCTATGTAGAACATCAAGCTTGCACAGTGCGGCACGGCAGGCTATGGGGGGGGGTAGTGGGACCGAAGCGCGGTGTCAGGTGTGTTCCGTGGATAGAGGGTTCGGCTGGGGGTATCTCTCGGTTGGGTTGAGTTTTGACCGTGCCCGCCGAGGGTCATCCGTCGGGATGCCGCGACTCGCGCATGGGCTCCAGATGTTTTGTTCAGGACGACGGTGGTGGCTCTGTGGCGAGGGTCTGCAGGCGTGAAGCCCCCACGAATAAGGGGGTGATTCAAGGTGGCCATGGGCCTCCTCCATAGGTATTCTTGTGCAATGTGATAAAGGGGTATATTCTACCATCTTGGGAAAGAGGAAGCAAAACGTCCTAGGAATGAGGAGGGTGATGGGCCAAGCGCGCTTGTCCCTCCCACTGGAGAAGGTTCTACTAAGTGTGTTTGAAGCGAATGAAGGGGGACACCCGCAGAAGATAAAGGGGAGGGAGGCGGTGTTGCAGGCGTGAGGGGCGGGCACTATGGGGGTAGAGTTGTAATAGGGCCAATGGTGGCGGGTGCGGTTGGGCTTCCAGAGTAGTCAGTGGGATTGGAGTCCAGCGCCTCAGGTGGAAAGGGGAGTTTCGAGAATGATGGAGAGAGAGGTTTGCGTTGGCGTGGTTTGGTTTGGGGAGGTCGGGAATATAAGTCGTAGAATAGGTGGGTTTAGACATTAGAAAGAGTGGAAAAGTGGGGTTGCGGGGAGAGTTGTAGGAGTTAGGGGGGCGGTAGAATAGCAAGAGATGTAAGTGATACGGAAGCAATTTTCGTGTGTTGGGTGTGGCATCATAGTGTTGGAGCAGGGGTGGGGACAGGGGGGGGGGGCTGGGGCGGGGGGGGGGAGGTGGGGGTTGGTTGAGGTGGGGGGGGGCAGGTTTGTGTGTGGGGAGTGGTTGTCTGTGAGGGGTGTTGATGGGGGAGAGGACGGATGGCGGGGGGAGGAATGATTGCGGTGGGGGGCGGGTGGGAAGGGAGGGGGGAGTAGGGGGAAGGGGGGGGCGTGGGAGAGGGGGGAGTTTAAGTACAATGGTTGATAGAGACATAATAGCTCTAAGGGTGATATACGGTATACCGAAATTAGAAAGCGAGTAGGTATCGATATGATATGAAGAATAAGTAGGAAATGAGGTCGGGGCGAATTTTGGGAGAAGGTGATCGGTTCTGTTGAAGGAACTAGCGCCAAACTGAGGTAGGATCTGGTGGCTGTACTTTAGTATAAGGAGAAGGGGTTGGTTATTCGCTTAGGGTCATGTTACTTTGAAGTGTGGATTTTTAACTGGATGAGGGGGTAGGGGAGGGGGGAACCAGTCGTGTAGGTGTGGAGGGGTAGTTGAGTGTGTTTGTCTGGCTGAGTGGAATAAGATTGTCGGGGGTCTGGGTGGGGGGCGAGGGTTTGTGCAGTGGGGGGGGGCCACGGAGGGTGGGGCCATGGGGCATGAACTAAAGATGGGGTGTCGGGTGGGGTGGGTTTGCGGGTGAGGATGATGGGGGTTGGGGGGGGCTGGGGCACGTGCTGGTGGGGACGGAGTATCGGGGGGGGTGGTGGGGTGGGGTGATGTGGCAGGCGGTGCTTGTCAGCGAGTGGATAAACAATGTTGTGGATGTGGTGGGTAGATACCAGGTGTCGCGAATCTGGGGTGCGTACGGGGTTGCACCGGGGGGTAGCGGTTGGGGAGAGTATGGGGCTCAAAGTGGGGCCGAGGCGGTGAGAAGGAAGCAGGGGGTTGAGGCTTGGGGGAGGGTAGTTACTTCGGGGACAGGGAAAAGTTATTAAGTAGAAAATCGTATTAAAAATCTATTCGGGAGAAAAGCGTGTATCCGCTTGAAGGGACTTTGAAAGTAAAGGGGTGGGTATCCGCGGGGGGTGGGTGTCGCCTTATGCTAAAGAAAGACCTGGTAGACTACTGGGATTATCTAGGGTTCGTTGGGTGGGGGCGGATCAATTGGTGTAGGGGTGGGCGTGACGGGCGTGGGCTTGGCGGCGTGCTTGGCGTGGGTTGGGGATGGTTGTGTCGCGCTGTGTGTCCTGGAGGGGAGGTGTATCTTGAGGCGGTATGGACTCGCGAATATGCTTAGCACAGGGTTGGTGGTAGAGGGGGGTGTGCGTGGTTAGTCAGGGCTGCGTGACGGTAGTATGGATTGTGTTGGTTTATATTGCGTAATGTATGCTTCATCGGGGTGTTGTTGGCCTGCGCGGGGGCTTCTGGATTTAGCGGACGCAATCTGGGGAATGGAAAGTAGGGCGAGGGGTCGGGGGGGACTGTTGGGTTGGGAGTCCTTGGGGTTTGTGGTTTTTTGTGTGGTACCCAAGCGGGGCGGCTGTGTTGTGCTGCCGTGTTGGGGGCGTAGTTGAGGGGGTAGGGTGGTGGGATTGCGTGTATTGCGACCGGGGGGTGGGGAGGTTTGGAGACATGATGCCTTTGCTAGAGGGAGGATCGAAGGTGGTACAGGTTTGAGGGGCAGTTGTAGTGGTTGTACGGGGGGGTCTGATTGTGTGGTCGGTGGTGGGGATGGATATTTGGGCGGGGGGTATGGGTTGGGGGGTTGGAGTGTGGGTCAGGGAGAGGGGGGCGAAGGGGTTGTGGTGTGTGGCTATGGGGGGGGGGAGGGTAGTTGGTGCTTCCGAGGGCGCTGTATGGCGGTAGGAAGGGTGGCGTGAGGATGGGGGTGGGGCAGGGGGTGGCGGGGGCGGTGCAGCGTTATGGAGGCATTGACTGGGGTGTGCTTCCGTATGGTTATTCCTGTGTCCGTTTGTATTCATTCTGGGTGGCGGTCTTGCAGTTGTCTCCATCTGATTGTTGATTTTCTGTCAGCTTCTTGCATGACGTCCGTTCTGGTCTTAGGCCACTCGTGTTAGATCCCCCTTAAGTGGCCCACGCATCCGCTACTAGTCATTACCATAGGTGCATAGCTTTTTTTTTATCTCAGCCTTCTCCTCTTCAAACAATGATGGCAGCTCTGGGCTTGAACCGATGCTCTGGATCCGAGTTCGCTTACCACATATTCTCCCCTGTGACCTGCGTGGGTTTTCTCCGGTTCCTCCACAGTCAAAAGGGTACAGGTTCTGCACGGCTGAATTGCTTGGTAAAATTGTGATAGAATTGTTTCTGTAGTGTGTGTCGCGCATGGTGTACAGTGTGCACTGGTTCGTCTATCCGTGCGACTCAGTCCGACGCTGTACCTTTAAACTAGACCGTAACAGAAATAAAAATGATCCATGGGAAACCTCGCTGAAGCCTTTCAATTGAATTAGGTTTAATCCTCAGCTTTTGCACAATCTTGTCACAACGGATATGGGTTAAAGTCCTACTCAGGAATTAAATTGACAGTTACTTTCAAGGTAGCAGAGTTGATTGTCTCCATCGCTCGTTGAAGAGACGTGCCATTTGACTGGACTGCGGTATTGCTAGATTTAGAATCGCTCAATTGGTGCATTATCCAAAGGAACATCGACATCCAGACATTAAACTGCTGAAGCTGGAATCTTGCACAAAACGCGAACTGTACCTCCGTCGCAATTCAGCAGGTCAGGCAGTGATCAATAGAGAGAGAAAACGGGGAATTACAGACCAGTAAGTCTAACATCGGTAGTGGGGGGAAATGCTTGCATAGTCAGGCTATTAAGATGGGATAGCGCACATTTGGAAGTGGTGAAATATTGGACTAAAGTCAGCATGGATTTACAAAAGGTAAAATCATGTGGACGAATCTTGTGGACTTATTCGAGGATGTTATAGTAGCGTGGATAGGGAGATCAACCAGAGGGGTGTCGGTATATCTGGCTCACTTCAGAGGCTTTCGACAAAGGTCCCACAATAAGAGAATTAGTATACAAACTTAAAGCATACGGTATTAGGGGTTCAGTATTGATGTGGATAGAGGACTGGCTGGCAAACAGGAAGCAAAGTGTAGGAGTAAACGGGTCCTTTCACAACATGGCGGCAGTAACTAGTGGGTACCGCAGGGCTCAGTAATGCTGGGACCCCAGTATTACAATTATATTAATGATCTGGTGAGGGAATTGAAGGCAATATCTCAAGTTTGCGGAATTGACGACTACGGTGGGGGGCAAGTGTTCGCTGTGAGGAGGGATGCTAGCGAGAACGGCAAGGTGACTTGGCATAGGACTGGTGTGAGTGGGCAAATGTTTGGCAGATGCAGTATAATGTGGATAATGTGAGGTTATCCACTTTGGTGGCACAACAGGAAGAAGCAGAATATTATTTAAATGGTGGCCGCCGGATTAGGACAAAGGGAGATGCAGCGAGAACTGGGTGTATGGCTACACCATTCATGAAAGTAGGCATGCTAGTGCAGCAGGCAGTGAAAAAAGCGAATGGCATGTTAGCTTTCATAGCAAAGGATGGAGTTCCAGGAGCAGGGAGGTTCTGCACTTCAGTTGTACAGGGTCTTGTGAGGACCACACTGGAGTATTGCGTTGCAGTTGTGGTCTCAATCTGAGGACAGGACATTATTGCCATAGAGGGCGTGCAGAGAAGGTTCACCAGACTGATTTCCTGCGGATGTCAGGCTCTGTCTTATGAAGAAAAGACTGGAGTTAAGTCATTGGTTATACTCTCTGGGATTTAGGAGATTAAGAGGGGATCTTATAGAACTACAAAATCCTTAAGGGGTTGGACAGGCTAGATGCATCGGAAGATTGTTATCGATGTTGGGGAAGTCCCAGGACAAGGTGGTCACAGCTATGAAGGACATAAGGGGGGAAATCAACTTTGTAGACCGAGATGAGAAAGACTTTCTTCACACAGGAGTGGTGAGTTGTCTAGGAACTCTCTGCACAGGAGGTATTGAGAGTTCATGAGGGCTGTACGTCTAAGAGTGAGTTGGATGTACTGGCCCTTGTGGGCTAAGGGGATTCAGTAGGCGCCTAGACGAGCGAAGGCAGGTACGGGGTACTGAGTTGGATGATCAGCCCATGATCATATTGACTGGCGGCGCGTCACTCGGCTCGAGAAGCGCGCTGAGAATGGCCTACTCCTGCATCTAATTTTCATATTTTCTGTTTTTGTATTGTTTCTATGTTTCTATGTTATAGAGGGAATGGAGACAGAGACGTCTTCAGACGGCTCGGAAACCTGTTCTTCATGACACTTCAAAATTCTCGCCATGTTTTCAATTAAAAAAGTATATTAAGCTATACAATTCAAGGTAGACAAAAAATGCTGGAGTAAACTCAGCGGCGTGAGGCAGATCTATGGAGGTAAGGAAATAGGCATGTCGTGTTTCTTTTTGCTGTATGTCTCCTCCCTCCCCTAGCGCTTTTTTCTTATTTTTTTTCCTACGTGTTATTCCTTGCTAGTTTTTTCTTTCTTATGCCTTGTTTTTTCTAATTTTCTTGCTTTTCGCTTTTTAACGACTGTGTTCATTTTATCGCATTTGTTTTTTAGGTCGAGATCAATCATCAGACAGTCTGAAGAAGCTGGTCTTGCAGACCCAAAACGTTTGCCTCTATTTCCTTCAGGTGCTCCAATATTTCTCCAGCGCAATTTTTGAGTTTTTGTTCTCCATCTCGCATTATTCAGCATCTGCAGTTCCTCTTCTATACAATCTCCTGTAACTTTGGTGAGTTGTTTAGAATTTTATTTTGTCTCTATGAAACGCCAAAAGCACAGAAAGGTTGTATACAAATTTTGATAATCTTGTAAGATATATAGATTGTGTGCAGTTTTAGTCTCAAAATTTGAGGAAGGACAGTTGCTTGCTATTGAGGAAGTGCGCGTAGGTTCACAAGGTTAATTCCCGGGATGGCGGGTTGTCCTATGCTGAGAGAATGGAGCGGCTGGGCTTGTATACTCTGGAGTTTCGAAAGGATGAGAGGGTATCTCATGAAACATGTCAGATTATTAAGGGTTTGGAACACGCTAGATTCAGAAACCATTGTCGCCCGTATCTTGGGGGTCCAGATCTCCAAGGGGCCCCAGTATTTAAGAATAAGAATTAAGCCATTTAGAACGAAGGAATAGGGAAACCACTATTTTCACACAGAGCGTTGCGCGTAGTGGTCGTGAAAAGCCTCAGGAGGCAGTGGAGGCCGGTTATCTGGATACTTTCAAGAGAGAGTAGGATATGGTCTTAAACATAGCGGAGTCAGGGGATTTGGGGAGAAGCGCAGGAATCAGGTACTGATTGGGGCTGATCAGCCCATGATCACACTGAATGGCGATGCTGGCTCGAAGTGTGTGCCCGAACATGTCCTACACATGCACCTCTTTGTCTATTGCTTTATAACAAAATAATGGGAAGCGGGACAAATTGGGCGAGAGCCTGCTTCTTTGCGTTTGGCTCTATGACTTTATGACTCCAAAATCTTCACCTCAAGAAGACATTTTGCTCATTCTGAAACATTAGAAATATTCTTTTGAGTTTAGTGAAGCGCGTGGAAACAGCCCTTCGGCCCACTGAGTCTGCGCTGATCACGGTTACCACGTACACTCGTTCTACCCTTACACACTAGGGCAAATTACAGAAGCCATTTAACCTACAAAATCTGCAGGTCTTTAAATATGTGGAGAGTAAAACTGGAGCGCGGAGAAAACCCACGTGGTCACGGGGAGAACGTAGCGCAAACTCTGTGCAGAGAGCACCCCCTGGTCAAGATCTGAACGGGTCTCTGGCGCTGTGAGGCAGCACTCTACCGCCGCACAGCTGTGCTGCCGTACAAACACCAAAGGGGTTATATGCGATTTTTGAGATAATCAACCTGGAGTAATTGAATTGCGTGATTTTTGATGACTACCACAACTACACCACACTGAGCCAGTTGTGTGTTACGGTGTCTCCAAACATGTTACCAAAAACAAACTGTGATTTAACCATGGTGTAAATAGTACTCTGCATTCTCGCTCTTATAAGTTACATTCCTAAGTTAAACAGAAGTGACCAAAAAATGTGAAAGGGAAATAGTGGCAGAACTAAAGCGGGCCGGCCCCGCCCCGGGGCCCCCCCCCCCCCCCCCCCCCCCCCCACACAACATCAACCAGCAAGCTTTAATTTCAAGATACCGATCGAAGAAAAAGCCATAAAAACAGGGCAAAGAATTGTATCTTAGTCACAGAGTCCAAATGTTTCCAAAGAGAGTTAGATTGAGTCTTAGAGCTAAACGGAATCAAGAAGGATCATGAGAACAAGCTAGGAACGGTGTTTACTGATTTCGGATGATCTGCATGATCATATTGAAAGGCAAAGGACAAATGACTACTCCTGCGCACCTATTTTCTACGGTTTTTTTGTTCTCATCCGATAGGACCGGTGGACTAAGACACAATCTCGCCTGTTTATGGGCTTTGTCTCAGCTGCTGCCTCTTTAGAATCAAGTAACCTGGTTATGTGCAACCATTCGACACAGCAATTGGATTGTGGACCTTTTACACATGGTACGTTGATGGAAAGTGCGCGCGGACTTTCATCAAATGGATCACACAAGAGAAAGTTATTGCTTTATTCACGTCAAACTCTACACAGGTCAGATCTAATTACTCTGCTGCAGTGCGCTGAGAATGAAAATCAGATACATTCCCTGGACCAGGAAATTTGCTGCTCATAAAACTATAGAGTGTGCAGATCAGATGATGAATTCACAATAGACGCTAACGTGTACAGATTCCGCATCACAGCCAGACGCAAGCTTTAACACAGAAGCATGTTTCAATTAGAGGTTAAATAATCAGCCTTTTTACAACAATCAGGTGTTTCAGATGAGTTAATTATAGATAACGGGTTTCTTTTTTTTTAACCATATTTTACCGTAAACAGCAAAGGCTTGGAGAGAGTGATGAGGAGAGGATGTTTCCATAGTGGGAGAGTCTAGGACCATGACGTCATCGCCTTCAGAATAAAGAACGTTCCTTTAGGAAAGGAGATGAGGAGGAATTTCCTTTCGCCAGAAATCTGTGGCATTCATTGCAACCGAAGGTGCGGTGAGTCAATTGATATCTCTAAGGCAGAGGATAGATAGATTTGTGATTAGTATGGGTGTCGGGGGTTATGGGGCGAAGGCAAGGAGAGTGGGGCGCACGGTGGCGCAGCGGTCGAGTCGCTGCCTTACTCAGCGCTTGCTAGCGCCAGAGACCCGGGTTTGATCCTGACTATCAGGTGCTGTCTGTAACGGAGTTTGTCCATTCTCCCCGATGACCGCCTGGGCCTTTACACCGGAATCTTCGGTTCCTCACTTCCAAGACGTACAGGTTAAAAAGTTAATTGGCTTGTATAAATGTAAAATGCGCCATTAATGTGTTAATAGGTAATAGTGTTATTGTGCAAGGATCAATGGTCGGCACGGACGCAGGGCGAAGGGGCCTGTTTCGCCCTGTATTTCAAAAATGAAGTGGGGTTCGAGAGCGGAGAGATAGATTATCCTGTGATTAAATGGAGGTGTAGACTTAGATGGGACAAATGGCCGAAACTCTGCTCTTATACTTATGAACGTTGAATTGGGACGGCACGGTGGCGCAGCGGGTCTAGAGCTGCTGGCACTCTCGGCCCAGAGGACCCCAGGTTTCGATCCTGACCTCGGCGTGCTGTCTGTGGGTGTTTGCACGTTCTCGCTGTGACTGTGCAATCCCAAAGACCGTAACGGTAGTGGGCTCTACCGCGTGCGCAAACGTGCCGTTTTGTGTCTGTGTATCTGTCAGTATGTCACCAAATCCGTCAATTGTGTTAAAAACCTTTCCGCTAATGTGAAAAACTATGCAGCATCGCCGAAGTACTGTACTGAATATTATGCTGCACAGTAATGAGTAATGCATAACAAAATGCAACGGGCTTCTCAGATCCTGTAAAGCAAAATACCAGCACCTTATTTAGCCATTTACTTTAGTGGAGCTGAGGCCTTTAGACCAGAAAATGACCCATTTATCACAATCTTAATGTATTTTCAAATATCAAATTCAAATTGGACAAGCATGCAATATACTGAGCCAGTATGAATTGTGGTCATTGGGTTCCGGCTGCTGATTTATTGCTGTAACTTTTCATACCTCTAGTTCTCCTCTCCCCAGACTTTCAATCAGAAGGGTCCCGATATTAAAAGTCACCTACTCGCTTTGCTCCAGAGAGATGCACTGCTGACCCCGCCGAGTACTCTTATAGAGTATGGAGTGCTGGGAACATGCCCTTCGGACCCAACTGTCCCATGACTAGCATGTCCTTATGACTACACTAGTCCATGCATGTGTTTGGCCCATATCCCTCCAGCCTGTCCAATCCTATTCCATAACCTGTCTAACTGTTTCTAAAATGTTGAGCCTTGTCATTGCCTCAACTACCCCCTCTGGCAGCTTGTTACATACACTCATCACCCTTTGTGTGAAAATGTTACCCCTCAGATTCTATTAGAAATCTTTTCCCCTTCACTTCAAAACCTTTGTCCTCTATATAGACTTACCTCCTCATACTAACTCCTCCTGGAGTGACTCACAGCATTTAGTGTTATCTTGGTGCAAACAGCATCCGCAGTTCCTTCCTACACACACCGAGCCAGTATCAGTATATTCTCGAGTGCCATAGCAGTGAAAATGCTGCAAATTGAGAGCCGCAAGTAAATTCTGAAAGGGTACAAATGTTGTGGAATAGAAATTGAATTAAAGTTTAATTAAGGCCTGCGTTTCCAACTGGCAAGCTATTTTGGGGAAAGCATACTCTATGCGATCGCTCTGAGAGTTCACGAGCTTTAATTATCGTGTCTCGGGACAGAACATACCGGCCTCATTCGAAGACTTGGGCTGCAAGTCAAAGTTGTACAATCAGTTTCCGCACGCAGCACATTAATTATCTGTGTCCTGAATATGATTGAACTCGATCGTCCACGGCTGAGGTGTAACTTCAATGGCTCATTTATCTCTTTGCCCGTAGATGTGTGAGTCAGAATAAGTATCTGGATGTGACTCCCTTGTCAACCGTTGCTATTACTTATTCGAGCAGAGAAATTAATACTACTCAGTGGGTCAGAGGCAGCATTCTCTGCAGAGAAGGAATTGGTTGACATTTCTTATCAGTGAAGAAGGGTCTCATAAGTTCATTAAGTGCTTAGGAGCAGAATTAGAACATTTCCGCCCATTCAAGTTGTGACTCCTCCATGCAATCATGCGCTGATCTATCACCTCCCTCCTAACCCCATTCTGCACATTTTCCAATAAACCTTGACACCACCATTCTAATCAAGACTCTTTCTATCTCTCCCGACTTGCCTTCAATGTCCTTCTGTGCCCATGAATTCTCCAGACTGAATTCACAGATCACTGTCTCGACCGAGCAACGTACACACATCTCCTGTTCTCCAGGGATGCTGCCGGTCCCGCTGCAGTTACTGTTCCAAGCGCTTTGTCGCCTCTATCTTCAGTATCCTGCATCTTCTTCCTGCACAATGAATGGTTACCGTTTGTATAAATTAGTGCACCTTCATTGTCAATCATTATGCATTAGCAGACAGTAGAAATAAGCTTTCTGTCGTTAGTAAATACTGCAGCTAGAGTGCACAGTGGTATGCAGGGTTAGATAATCTGATTTCCAGTGCAGGAAGCGCTATCTAGTGTCACCCAGTCCTGTACTAGCTTCTACTGAGGCGTCTGAGTGCTGAGGGCTCTATGAGACGCTGGTCAGGCTGCATTTGAGTTGACTGTGAGCAAATGCGAGTGCCCCTTATCCTGAGGAAGGATGTTGCTGGCCTGGAGAAGGTCCAGAGGAGGTTTACAAAAATGATTCAGGAATGAGTGTGGTTAGCATATGATGAGCGTTTGACAGACTGGGCCTCTACTTGCTGGAGTGAGAAGGTGGAGGGTGCACCTCAGTGAAACTTGACAGGAATAATGCAAGGCATAGATGAGAGTGAATGTGGAAAGGAAGTCTCTCACTGGTGAGAGTCTGGACCGTGAGAGGTTATAGCCTCAGAATTAAAGGGTGTTTAGGCAGGAATTAACATCAGACAGTATCTCTGGAGATAAGCACAAAATGCTGGAGCAACTTAGCAGGGCAGGCAGCTTCTCTTGGAGAGAAGGATGGCTGGCTGATGGTTCAGGTCGCGACAGATGGTGAATCTGTGGAATTAATTGCCACAGAAGGCTGTGGAGGCCAAGTCGACGTAAAATTTTGATATTTCCATCCTGGAAAAAAAAGGTTCCTGGACTGAATACCCTATCTATGCTTACTCATATTGCAGATACCTCTATCAGGTCTCCCTTCAACCCCCAGGGTTCCAAAGAGAACAATCCAAGTCTGTCCAACGCTCTCCTTGTAGCTAACACACCCCTGATCCAGGCATCATTCTGATAAACGTCCCCTGCACCCATTCCAAAGCCTCCACATCCTACTGTATTGAGGTGACCAGAACAGCACACAATACTCCAAATACGGCCCCACCTGGTACAGTTACCCAAACAATATCTATCAGCACTGAACGGTGAGATACGTTTTCACAATAAAAGGAATGCAGATAACTCACATTCAACCTGTGAATAAAATTGTCACTGATTGCAACTATCACAATTGTCACTAGAAAAAAGTATATTTTGTTATTAGGCCTTTTAAACAACAACCTTACCACACCATATTTTCAGAACCTAAAATTTCTCTTTGTGGCTAATCTCTTGCAACCACAGTTTGTCATCTTCACCCTTTCTTCCAATGGATAAATGTACATGTCATAAAAACACATTTTAAAATGTCTTGTCATTCTATCAATTCCTTCCTTCACAGTGGCATATTATTATGGCAATGTAGCAACTTGACAAGGCCTCTACAAATGGCACACTTGCAGAACAGTACCTTGAAGAATGTGTAGGAAGGAACTGCAGGTGCTGGTTTACACCTGCAAGATGGACACAAAATGCTGGAGAAACTCAGCGGGTCCAGGCAGCGTCTCTGGAGAAAAGGAATAGGTGACGCTCCGGGTCGAGACTCTTCTTCACACTCAGGGGAGAGGGTCTCAGTCTGAAGAAGGCAAGTAACCTACCAACTTGTACATCTTTGGAAAGTGGGAGGAAACCTGAGCAAACACAAGCAGTCACAGGGAGAACATACAAACTCTGTACAGCCAACAGCAGTCAGGTCCTGACCCGAAAGGTCACCCATCTTTTTTCTCTAGAGATGCTGCCTAACCCCCTGAGTTACTCCAGCACTTTGGTTAAGGTGGTTTTCAAGAATGAAACAGGGAAGATGGAGGAACAACTTTTATGAAGCACATCTCCCGACATACTTGAGATCAATTTTTAAAATGTGGTGGGATCAATTTTTTAAATGTAAAACAGACAACAGTCCCTAAAGTGAAGATGTGGATTACAGATATGTCCGAGGCCCTACATTTGGAAAACATTAGGCTTGTCTTGGCGAAAAAAAAACAGATCCATTTCTTAAGGCATTTCTGCAACAACAGGATGGTTAAACACAAATGTAAATTTTAATCCACTGACGCCAGGGATGGGTGGGGGCGGAGGAGTATATCTCCATCTTTTCTTATCTTATTTCTTTTCTTTTTCTCCTACGCTTCTTTGGTGGCTTAGGGGTCTTTTTCTGCTCTCTTGTATTTTACTTTTTTTTCATCATTCTTTTGTTTCTTCTTTCTTTGTTTTTCTTGTTTTTTTTTCTTTTTCTTTTTTTTTAAAGTTTAGGTTATAAAAGTTAAAAAATGAAGCGTACAAGTAATTGTATAACGGTTATTTCGATCGTCTTATTTGTACAATTGTTTCTACAACAAGCGAATTTTTTTTTTTTAATATTAAAAATTAAAAAATGTGGGGTGGTGTTTTCTCTTGCTCCAACTTCCAGTGTACTAAGGCAGTTCTTCACCACCTACAGAGCTGGCAATTCAAGTTTGACAAAGATCCAGCCTTGCACTCATAGGAGGTAGATTGAGGTTAGAGGAAGAGATTATGCTATTTTGTTAGCACAAACACCATACCCTAAAGTGAGGGCAAAAAGCATCAATAGCTGACAGGCAAGCAAGTCTGTCCTAGAAACTGCTTCCATTAAACTTCTCAGTTGGGTTGAAGGCCTTGGGGCTAAATTGATTTCAGTTGGGGTTTGGTTAGCTTGGGGTACAGTCATGGAATCAGGCCTTCGGCCCACGAGTCCATGCTCCGACCATTGATCACCCGTTCTTACTAGTTCTATGTCATCGCACTTTAGGAGGAAGTTGGATAGGCTACCTCAGCTGCAAACCTTGCGCTTCTTTGGGATGTGGGAGGAAATCCACAAAGTTACCCGACGGAAACCCACAACGCTCACAGGGCAAATGTGCAAAACCCGGCACAGGCATCACCCACGTCAAGCATCGAACCTCTATCTCGGCGTTGTGGGGCAGCACAACAGGTAATTGGCATAGATCGGGGAGACACCTCAGACCTTTCTCCTCAGATGGAAAGGTCTCAAAAACCAGAGGGCATAGCTTTCAGGAGGTGACAGGAGCAAGTGTGAGTAGAGATGTGCGGGGCACATTTTTCTACACAGAGGGTGGTGGGTGCTTGGAACACATTGCCAGGGGTGGTGATGGAGGCAGATGCAATAGAGGCATTGAGAGGCTTTTAGACAGGCACAATAATGTGCAAGGAATGGAGGATATAGATCATGTGCAGGCAGATGAGACTAGTTTACCTTTGGCATCAAGTTCAGCGCTGACATCGTGCACCAACGAGCCAGTTCCTATGCTGCACTGTTCTATGTTCTGAGCTCTTTATTGTGTCATTACTTTTGACAGAGATTAAAAGGGGTTTTAAAAGAAGAAAACTCCATTTGTGATTTAGCACTTAAGCCAACAAAATAAACACGACGTAAACTTTAAAACCTGCAGTGGTTTTCAATAAATTCGCCTGCCATTTTTTCAGGCTGCTAGACGTGATCCAGACAACAAAATAACCAAATAGTCATCTGAACCAGTGCTCACTTTAGCAGACCAAACAAACAGGTGTCGCAGCGGTCGAGTTGCTGCCTTACAGCGCCAGAGACCCGGGTTCGATCCTACTACGGGTGCTGTGCTGTACAGGGTTTGTATGTTCGCCCTGCGACTGTCTGGGATTTCTCTGATATTATCGGTTTCCTCCCACACTCCAAAGACGGACAGGTTTGTAGGTTAATTGCTTGGTATGAACGTAAAATTATCCCGAGTGTGTGTAGGACGGGGTTAATGCAGGGATCGCTGGTCGGCGCGGTCGACGGGATTGCCGAAGGGCCTGTTTCTGCTCTGTATCTCTAAACTAAACTAAAATAAAATGTAGTTAAAGGGAACTAAGACATTTCACACTTTTCACTACCTCCGGGCATCTCAGAGCACTGCGCAGCTAAAGTTTGTGCTGGAATGTTGCTGTGATAACAACTTTTCACACAGCAAACTCCCACAAACAACAGTACGATACTGAGTGACGCAAGCTGATTAGCCAGCAACCAGTTTCCATTGGGAGGGGAATGGATAGGCAACGTATCGGGTCGGCATTATTCTTCATCAGGGTGCTGACTAGATGCTGCCTGACTAGCTGCGTTCCTCCTGCACTCTGTGTTCTGCTCAAGATTCCAGCATCTGCAGTTCCTCGTGTCAACCAATCTCCATTCTTTTTTTTGCAACGAGACATATGAAAAGAAAAAACATACTGTGTTTTCTCACTTCTAACATCTCATTTTACCATTAGCCCCGAAACAGGTTGTTTTGGTTTTAGTTTTGTTCACTATTGTCACGTGCACCGAGGTACAGTGAAAAGCTTTTTGGTGTTTGCTATCCTGTCAAAGAAAAGATGATTCGATCAAGCCATCCACAAGGAACAGATAAAGGATAAATGGTACTTCATTTAGTGAACGATAAAGTCCAATAAATTGTCATTCAACATCTCATTGAAGTGCGCTCTCATAATTTTGGTCCCGGATTAAAGGGTGTGCTGGGCCATCAGTTGCTGGAAAATCAATGGTGGTCCTGTCTAATGAGACGGAAAGGGAGGTGATAAATGTGCCATTTTGTACTATCAATGATATTATTCTATTCAAACGAACCCCAAGTACTGATTGAAGACAGCAAATGAAATTGCAAGTCCTTTTTCTTTTTTTCTTTTTTTCTGTTTTTCTTTCTTTTTTTTTATTTTATTTTTTTTATTTTTTCTTTTTTTTCTCTTTCTTCTTTTTTCTTTTTTTTTTTTTTTTCCTCATTCTCTTTTTTCTTTTTCTTTTTTTTCCTGATGAGATGGAATTCGGGGCCCTGCCAGGGAAAAATAATATTCCTTCAGACCCTGTGCTTCACAGACACTCCTTAACAATATCTACATAAATGAATTCATTATTTTTCCACTGCTGCTGTCATTGTTCAAAAAAAAATGCTAGAATTCATGTCACTAAATTGACGGGTTAATCTTCCCTGCCTGCCTGCTGGGCGAGGAGAAAAACCCGTTTTGTCTTTTTTAATTCTTAACATGGGATGATGAAAGGGTGGCATTTTTTTGCTGGCGATGTCAATGAACAGTGTCATTTATTTTTCTTCCCCTTTTTTTCTCGCCCACCTTAGGGCAAGCATTCTCTTGCGGCTGAGACTGACAAACACTTCCCACACGAAGCATCTAAATTTAGGACGGAAGATTTAAGAAAATATTGATTGTAATTACAGAGCATCTCTCCAGTTTACTTGGTGGAGACTGGCACTGCGGAAAATCTTTGCTTTGATCTTCCTGCAGTTTAATAGAAGTGAAGGCAATGAGCTATCTTTCCTGGAGGAATATAATTTTAAAATAATGAAACAAAGATCACGGGAGAAAGCTGCGGAAACACAAAGCACCCACTTCTTTGATTTCATCAAAGCCAATCCTTCAGGTTGGCATTTTCTGTTCAGTTTAAAACGCTGGCTTCTTGTCAACTTGCAATGGTCCCAGAAACATTTCAGTCTTTATTAGTCATTGGGGGAATACTTCGACACTGCATGTTAAATTTAAAAGGATTTTTTTTTTGCTTTGAATATTCTTCAGATACTGGAAGAAGGGCAAAACATTCTTCAAATGCTTGGCTGGTCAGGAATCATGTGTGGTTTGAGTGAATCAGAGTTAGCATTTCAGGTCAAAGACCTTCATCAGAACTGGAGAGACAGAAAAAGGTTAGTTTTAAATTGCAAAGAATGTGTCGGAGGGCAGGGAAGGTATTGGATAAAGGGACGTATCTGGATAGATTGAGATAAAAGATGCAGTAGGAATTAAGGCACAAGTAACTGCAAGGTGCTGGTTTTTTACCCAAAACAGTATCGAGTAACATGGCGGGTCAGGCAGCATCTCTGGAAGATAGACACAAAATGCTGGAGTAACTTAGCGGGTCAGGCAGCATCTCTGGAGAGAAGCAATGGGTGACCCTTTTGGGTTGAGATCCCATCTCTGGAGACGTGGATAGGCGACGTTTCAGACATCGAACGTTGAAAATAGGTACAAGAGTAGGCTCAAAGGGCCGTCTATGGGCCTATTTCCTGCGCCTCTTGTCTATTGATTAATAATTTTGTTGAGTGGTATCAGAACCAAATCGAACACAAGACCAAGGAAATGATAATTGACGGCAGGCAAAAAGGATAAGGAGAAGCGAGGGGCGATACCACCTGTCTTCATTGGTGGACGGCGGTGGAGGGAGTATTGGCATACACATCTCTGATGCTCTCTGGCCCCAGCACACTGATGCAATTACTAAGAAATTGGATGAAAGTACGATGAGCTCAGGGCCTGTACTCGCTGGAGTTTAGAAGGATAAGGGGAGACCTTGTTGAAACCTATCGAATCGTGAAAAAGCTCGTTGGACGTGGAAAGATGTTTCCTCTAGAGGGAGGAGTCTAGGACCAGAGGGCTCAGCCTACAAGAACATACCTTTAGAAAGATGATGAGGAGAGTTTCTTTAGTCAAAGGTGGTGGATCTGTGGAAGCCATTGCCACAGATGGCTGTGGAGGAGGACAAGTCATTGGGAATTTTTTAAATTGGAGATCGACAGGTTCTTAATTAGTAAAGGGTGTCAAAGGTTATGGGGAGAAAACAGAAGAAATGTGGTTGAGAGGAAAAGATAGAGCACATCATTGAATGGCTGAAGAAGGCTCGACGGGCCGAATGGCCTAATTCTGAGCCTGTGACGTATAACCTATGACAGCTCACTAATGCCCCTAATTCCTCCGAATTCTGAGGAGGGAATTGAGCAGGGTACTGAATATTCTTTCAAACTTGAAGTTTATGAAGCATATTAACCGGACACATCCACACCCTGGATCTGAAATTCAAAACATTAGTGTCATAGGTGATACAGCATGGAAACATGCTCTTCGTCCAACACCCACACCGGCCAAACCATGTCCCACCTGTCCGCGTTGGGCCCATATCCCCCCAAACCTGTCCGAACCATGTACCTGTCTAACTGTTTTCTTAACCGTCTCGGATAGTCCCTGGCTCAACTACCTCCTCTGGCAGCTTGTCCCATACCCCCACCACCCTTTGTGTGAAAAAGGTACCCCTCAGATTTCCTATTAAATGTTCTCCTCAAACCTATCCTCTGGTCCTGAGAACAAAAGAGTTTGCAGAAAGTGGTGGATGTTGTGTGTTGAGCCCTCAACCATCTAAGGAATCTACAGGAAGCGCTGCTTCAGGATGACACCTACTATTCGTCAAAGACTCACCCCACACCTGGCCACACTCTCCTCACAATCCAGAAAATGGCACAGTAGTCTGAGAACCATTACCTCCACGTTCAAGAACAGCTTCTTTCCTTCAACCATCAGGTCTTGAACCATTTCTGCACAATCTTAACCTCAGTATCAAACCATTAAGGACTGCACTACATCGATTGCGTGACGTACTTTGGTTTTCGCACTATCCTGGTCCAGAATCCATTTAAAGGATGATGTTTCTGAGTACTTAGACGTGCATGATAAATAGGCCGGAGTCAGCATGGTTTTGTGAAGAGGAGATCAGATGCCAGGGCCTCAGAAATTAAAGGGTGTACCTTTAGGAAGGATATGAGGTGGCGTTTATTTAGTCAGAGGGTGGTGAATCTGTGTAATTCATTGCCACAGGCGGCTGTGGAGGCCCATGTCAATGGATCTTTTTAAGGCAGAGTATGGCAGGTTCTTGATTAGTACGGGTGTCAGGAGTTATGGGGAGAAGGCAGGGAATGGGGGTTGCGAGGGAAAGATAGATCAGTCATGATTGAATGGCAGAGTAGTCTTGTTGGGCCGAATGGCCTAATTCTGCTCCTGGGACCTATGGATTTGTGAAGAATACAGATAAGTTATTATATATTTCTTGTACCTTGTTGGTGTATCTAATATGTCTATAAAGCTTGGCAGGTTCAAATTTCATTGTTCCAGTTCACATCCGGAAGCGTTTTTTGACAAATAAACACTCTTGACATTTGATAGTTTCCTCTCTATTGCAGTACCCACTTATTGTACAGGAGAGCATTTCAATCAGCCCTGTCATAGTTAGCTTCGACGGCTGGTTTCAGATTGCTTTCCCAACCTGATCGCCACTATTACTGGGAGAGATTCTCTGGGCTACGGGTGATAGAAATGAGCCATCTTGAATTTCAGTTGATCACAAATAGCCTGCAGTTCTCGCAACATACATGTTTTACTATTTTTAAGACTTTTAGAGATACAGCGCGGAACAGGCCATCGACCCCTCGCACACTAACATTATCCTACACACACTAGGGACAATTTACAATTTTATCAAGCCAATCAACCTTCAAACACGTACGTCGTATGGAAGTGTAGGTTGGAGTGTGGGAGGAAACCGCGGAGCGCCGGGAGAAATAACCCACGCAGGTCACAGGGGGAGAATGTAACTAGAAACTCCATACAGACAGCACCCCATCGTTCAGGATCTACCGTGTCTCTGGTGCTGTAAGGCAGCAGCTCTACTGCTGCACCACCCCGTATGAAGATGTATCTGGAGATACTTTAAACACAATTTATTTTGTGACTTTCATTTGCCAGCAGCCAGCCATCGATTATAACTGACGTAAAGGAAGAGTGTGCAAGACGGCTGGATTGGCCCATCCCTCCCCTACCCAAGCTTTCCGTTCTTACCCAGCAAACAGCTAACAATGGCCTGCTTCCTTTATCATTATCTTTCATTCACTTGTTCTATCTCTCTCTACATCATCGTCTATATCTCTCGTTTCCCTTCCCCGTGGCTTTCAGTCCGAAGGAGGGTCTCGACCCGAAACACCACCCATTCCTTCTCTCCAGAGATGCTGCCTGTCCCGCTGAGTTACTCCAGCATTTTGTGCCTGTCTTCGGCTGGATTGAAACTGGGCTTGAAGTTCTGCGGCAGACTGTTTACTTGACAAGGCTTTTACTTGACAAGGGAAGCAACGATATGTTCTGCTCGTCTCACACACTCTCGCGGCTAAACAGGGGCCCTGTCGTCAGTTGATAAATCACCCCACGCATTAGGGCCTATTGTTATGGAGATAACGCGACAAGGAGCGATTCAACACTGAGACAGCAAACAGCGGCAGGCTGAATGTTGCCAAAGAGATGGCAAACACAATGCTGCAGCATCAGGCAGAATGCATGCAGCAAAGCCCGTCCACTTTCATCACTTCTGTGAAGTAAATACAACAGAGAAGGAACTCTCGAATTTAAAGGAACAATAGTTTAATAATTCAAACAAAGCAAAACATTTGTCAGTAAATGTACTATATCCTCTATGAGTCAAATTCACTCCGTGGCTCACAGCTAAGTGATTATTTTACAAAGGACCATTTGATTATGCTAAGGGGAATCATTTATTTCTCCCTCAGGTACAAACATTATCTGTGAGAAATAATTACCTAGAACATTTGACAGTAATCGTCAGGTACATTGAGGGGGTGTTTGAGAAAAATCCCCCAACTGGAGAATTTTCAATGGAAATTTTTAATAGGGGGAAACGATTTACAAATGGTACATTAGTGTTTCTGAAATGTCCGACCCTTCTGCATGTTCAGTTCCACTTGCTGTAACAAAGTGCGTATCGGGAATTGAGCAGAATGTGAACTTCGCTCTTCCATGGCGCTTTCCAGTTTGATTCTTCTGCAGCATAGATCCCAAGAGAGTGCCTTCTCAGTGAAGTTGCTGAACCCAACCTCTTTACCCCGAGACCAAAATATGAAGCCGGGATTGTGCTATAGGGTCACAAAGCTAGTAACCAATCTGCAGATTTATTCCGTCAGTGGATTTACTCTCCCTCTGATATAAACAGGTTTGCCATCACCAAAGGTGGAACTCAATGAAACACATGTTTTCCTTTCCACATACGATAGACAAAGGAACACATTCAATCTGTTAAAGAAGGAACTGCAGCAGCATCTAAGGAGCGAAGGAGATAGGCGACGTTTCGGGTCGAGACCCTTCTTCAATCTATCCAGTTGCAATGGTCTGATGTCATTGTTGAACAGAGAGGGTCACACCTAGTGTCTGTCATAAATATCAGCTTTAGCTCCAACAGGACCAATCGAATAAGTACAATCAAACCCATCTTTCAACAGATGAAAGTTTGCAAGATGGAAAATCCAATCAAAAACACTTTACCAAGTTAAAGCACAGGGGCAGGGTGCAACACAGTGGGTGATACAGACAGTGGTGCAGAATGCTGTGCTTCTGCCTCTCAATGTATAGCAACCCAGGCGCAGTCCTGCCTTCCAATGCTGTCTTTGCGGCGTTTTCTTGCGGCCGCGTATGCTGGTACGACCGGTGAACAGCCCATTTAGAACACCCTTAGTCTGGTTGATCGTACACAAAATGCTGGAGAAACTCAGCGGGTGCAGCAGCAGCATCTGTGGAGCGAAGGAGATAGGTAACGTTTCGGGCCAAACCCCTTCTTCAGACTGATGGGGGCATCGGCAGGTGTATGAGAGGAGGTAATGGATGCATAAACTACAAGGGTTACGAGGATTGATGAGATGCCCCTGACTGCCAGTGCCGTCCATAAAACCTCTGTAACGAAATACAGCCAGGAGGTGTAGATTGAGGTGATTATCTGGCTTTATTCTGTTTGGTTCACAACGAGCAGTGGGTCTGGAGCTCAGGTTGATATATGGAAAGTGACAGATTACAATTACACAAAGGAAGCCAATGAGCCGTCATGATTACATTGTTAGAGACAAGAGAGACTTGATTGCTTCTTACCACACTGAAATCAATAAACCTGTCCAGTAGGCTTGGTGGGGGAAGCCAAGAGACAGACAGTTCAGTGTTACTTCTCAGCCACAGATGATCCCAGCATCTCACTTGCGCTTCATTTTCCAATGAACTGCTGCTGATTTCCCCCAGCGAGCGTAATTCAATGTATTAATTTCCTTTTCCCTGGAGAGTTGGTGATGCAGTCAGTTAGAAAACTAGCTTTTCACCACTACAGTGAAGTACAAGTTGAGTCCAAGCGACAGAAAAGCCTCCGCTTTCTGAATATTATAAAATTCGCCTAACATTGCAAAATCTTAACAAACAAAACGTATTTTAAGAGAGATAGATATCAAATGAATATATTGGAAGCGTCAATTTTTATTTATTTCCTATGTTGCTTGGATACCCTGTATATATTTTCTCTCAACTCTCAACAATGAATTTTGCTCACCCCCTCCGTACAGGATGATTCACAGCGGCACAGTGGCGCAGCGATAGAGCTACTGCATTGCAGCGCCAGAGACCCAGGTACGATCCTAACTACGGGTGCTTGTCTGTGCGGAGTTTGTGCGTTCTCCCCGTGACCTGCATGGGTGTTCTCCGAGATCTTCGGTTTCCCACGCTCCAAAGACATACAAGCTTGTAAGTCAATTGGCTTGATATAATTGTACATTGTCCCTAGTGTGTGTAGTACAGTGTTAATGTGCATGGATCGTATTGTATTGTATTGTATATCTTTATTATCATTTTTCTGAGTATTTGCATACCCAGAGGAAAACGAAAAATCTCAACCAGTGTCCATTCAGTGTGTGGTAAAAAATAAATAGTAACAAAGAATAAAAGTACATATATCATGAGTTCCGATCTGCAGTGGCACGACAATGGCTCTGCTTCAGTGTGTCCAGGTTGGTGTTTGGTGCGCGATACTTTGGCAGGGGCAAAAAAATAACCAAAGTCCGTTTATTTATCAGTCTAATTGCCTGCGGGAAGAAGCTGAGGAGCATCCTGTTGGTTTTGCAGCTGATGCTCCTGTACCTCTTCCCAGATGGCAGGATGGAGAATATGTGATGCGATGGGTGGTAGGGGTCTTTGTTGATGGAGATGGCTCTGCTAATACATCTCTTCCTGTATATGTCCAGCAATAAAGGGAGTGGAGCACCAATAATCCTGCTGGCGGTCTTCACAATCCTGTCCAGTTGGTGCCGTTCGTACGCCTTGCAGCTCCCGAACCAGGAGGTGATGCCGTAGGTTAATGTGCTCTCGATTGTCCCCCTATAAAATGTTCGTCGGTCAGCGCGGACTCGGCAGGCCGAAGGGCCTGTTTCCGTGCTGTACCTCTAAACATCCACCAGATAAACTCAAGGGTGTCAGCCAGGACGCCTCACTTTTTCTGGTTCACGATCAAATGGCCTTAGATTGGGTGACTTTGGTAATATCATGGCCAAGTTTGATCCCTCTGCCTCTTGTCCAAACTTGCACATTTCCAGCAGATGGTACTGATGGCAACTGAGAGGTGGAAACTTGGCAGATTTACCCCTTGAAACACTAGGGTACTGAAGTTAATTCAGCTCAGGATCGAACCTGGGTCTGTCCCAGATATATACTCACTCACTCATTCAATGAATACATTTGCTTCGACATTGCTATGATCCTGAAATGAATATATTTTCAATAATTCTGCTCTTTAAATTTGTCAATCTTTTGCTTCTGAACTAAATTTTAAGTTGGATTTATATTTGGCCAGGGGATAAATATTGGCCAATAGCTCAGAGGAATTGTGTTAAGGCCCTGTCCCACTTATGTGTCCTTGGCACGCAAATTACGCGACCTCGTCATCGCGTTGAGGCGCACGGGCATCGTGTGGCCCCCGCGTGGGGCCGGGTCCCACTGAGAAGCGCGCGGAGGGGTATGGAGTATGCTCCGACCTTCACTGTTCCCAATCCGGTTACAGAGGGCGGTGGGAGACGTGCAGGAGACGAGGCCATTAGCAGATAGCTTGCCGCAGTCAGAGGCACGGTACCTGCCCCTGTCACTGATCCTGGGGGTGGGAAGGTGACAGCGGGAGGGACCGTATGATGTGGCTGGAACGCCCACCTCACAAGGAGAGGTGAGCGAGGTGGCTGAGGTAGCAACCTTCCGGACTCGGGCTCGGACATTGAGTGCGAGGAGGAGGGGTACGCGGCAAGTCCGTCGACAGTGCGTTGACGGACTGCCCCACCCGCGGCCCTGTGTCACGACTTGTCGGAAGTCTGGGAAACTTCGGAAGTTCTTAAAGGATACGAGAGGGAGTAGGAACAAGGTGGATTTGGCTGTCGACCGCTGGTCGGGACCTGAGGGTGCCCATGCGCGTCCATTTATGCCATCCTTCTGAAGGGGAATGAGGCGGGGCTAATACGGAATGAGCGGCGCCAGTTCCAAGAGCTTTTTTAAGGCCCTAAAGAGAGGGCATAAGGCTAGGGGAGGCTCCACTCCTTCACTGGGGGCTGGTAAATTAAAAGATCCAGTGTACACTCAAAATGAAGCTCACTATAGCGCAGCCTTTAATATCAATGGGGGGCAGGGGGTCTCTCCGTAGGTATCACCATCTCTCAGTGCTCAGGGACGGGGGGTACGCGGTGAGCTTCCTGCAGGAAACACACACTGTGGCTAGTGATGATCCCACCTGGCTCCTGGACGTGGGAAGGGGGGGTCTACATGAGCCATCTCAGCTCCAATTCGAGTGGCAGTGGCATTCCTGTTGGCCCCGTCTTTCCAACCGGAGATCCTCGAGAGTGCAGGACATTGTACCAGGTCGTTTGCTGTATCTGGCCGTGCGTTTGGATGGCGTGCCATTACACTTCATTAATGTGTACGCTCCCAAAGATCGGCGCAATGCAGACGCGCTTAACAAGGGAAGTGACCACGTTGTTGAACACTATCGACCGTGGGGAGTGTGTTTTTCCTTGGGGGAGATTTTAATTGTACCCTCGAGGTGAGAGATCGCTCTGGCGTTCAGCGTGACCCGGCTGAGTAAAGTCTTTTAAGGGAGCTGGTGGATTCTTTTGAGCTGGTAGATGCCTTGGCGGAATTTCCATCCTGACTCTAACGCCTTCTCGTACAGGTTTGAGGGTGGTGGTTCCCGTATTGACCGTTTATACGTGTCCAAGGCCTATGTCTCCTGTTGTTTCGGCAGCCTCCATGCGGCCGGCGCCACTGCTCGGACCATTGCCTGGTGCGAGTTGGATTTTATTCCCGACTCGCACACGGGCTGGGTGCCGCGTACTGGCATTTTAATAGCCAGCTGCTGGAGGATCGCCGATTTCCAAGGATTCCTTCAGGCTGTTCTGGGCGAGGTGGAGAGAGAGGCAGGGGCGTTTCCTTTCCCTAAGTGCAGTGGTGGGACGTTGTGGGGGAAGGCCTACGTCCGTTGTTTTGTCAGGGACTATGCGAGGGGGTCGACCAAGGGGCGGGACTCCGAGATCGGACGGCTTGAGAGTGGAGTTGCTTGACTCAGAGGCTCGTCTGGATCAGACTGGTGGGGCTTCGTGTTGAGTGGGAGGAGTTACCAGGAGAAGAAGGGAGCACTGAGGGACTTGCAGCTTAGGAGGTCCCGGGGCGCGTTATGTGAGGTCGCGAGTCCAGATGTTGCACGATCTGGACCGAGCCTCCCCTTTATCTTTTCTCTGGGAAGGGGCGCGGAGCCCGCAGGCAGCTTGTAGAGTTGTCTTGCGGATGATGGCTCCTCTGTCCACGGATCCAGAAGAGCATTGGTGCCTCGGTTCGGGTCTTTCTACAGGACTCTGTTCTCCACGGGGCATGCACATCGAGTGCGGAGGAGCAAGAGGTCCTGTGGGAGGGCTTACAAAACCGCTGTGTGCAATGATGTGGCTGAACACCTGGATGATCCCCTAACTCTGGAGGAGTTGACGGGTGCCTTGCACCAGCTCAGGGGGGGCAAGTCTCCAGGGCTGGATGGACTGACTGTGGAGTACCTTAGAGCCTTCTGGGATGTCCTGGGGGTGACTATATGAAGGTCCTGGGGGAGAGCCTGGCGACCGGGGGGAGATGCCCTTCTCAGGGCGGCAGGGCAGTAGTTGTCCTGTTGCCTAAGGAAGGGGCGAATCTCCGCCTTTTGAAGAACTGGCGCCCAGTCTCTCTCCTCCAGCAGCACGGACTATAAAGTTTTTTTTTTGCACGGGGCATTGGCGAATCGCCTGGGTCCCGTGCTGTCTCAGGTGATCCACCCTGACCAGTCTTACACAGTACCGGGCCGGTCCATCCAGGACAATATCCATCTGCTCCGGGACCTGCTCCCATCTGTCCCAGGGGGCTGGACAGTCAGTCGCCTATCTCTCCCTCGACCAGGAGAAGGGTTCGACAGGGTGGAGCACGAATACCTCTCGGGAATTCTGCAGGCGTTCGGATATTGGACCGCATTTTGTGTCCTGGGTTCCGACTTTTATACACTGCTGCTGCAGAGTGCCTTGTTAAGGTCAACGGCTTCTTTATGGCACCCATTCCCTTTGGGAGGGGGGGGGGGTTCGTCAGGGTTGTCCCATGTCCGGATCTCAGCTGTATTCCATCTGTGTGGAGCCGTTCCTGTGCCTTCTCCGGAGGCGGTTGACGGGCCTGGTTGTGCCGGGGCTGGAGATGGAGGTGGTTCTCTCGGCCTACGCGATGATGTCATTTTGATGTTCACCGACCCTGTTGACCTGCGGAGGATGCGTGAGTGCCAGCAGGTTTTCTCAGCTGCATCCTCCGCCAAGATCAACTGGGGGAAATGTTCTGGTCTCTTGGTGGGTTCAGTGGGAGGTGGACTCCCTGCCGGAGGACGATGGGCCATGTTTTGCGTGGAGCACCACGCACCTCCTCTATCTGGGGGTCTACCTGAGTCCCCACTGAGGGGGCGTGGCCGGCGAACTGGCAGGAGCTGGAGTCGAAAGTGGTCGCTCGGAGTTTCGGCTGGGACGTTGGTTCTCAGGCCTCCTTGGTGTGCTCTCTTACCGGGGCAGGGGGCTTGTAGTTATAAACCAGCTGGTGGCCTCTATGCTGTGGTTACCGGCTGGCCACCTATGGTCCCGTCCTCTTTATTTATAATCCAGGATACAGAGGAGATTGGGTCAACTTCTTCTGGGTGGTGAGAGGAACCACTGGGTCTCTGCGGGGGGGGTTCTGAGTCTCCCGTTGGAGGAGGGTGGTCAGGCGCTGGTCTGTGTTCGTACCCAGGTGGCGGGCTCTCCGACTGAGGACCCTGCGGAGATACGTCTACTCAGACTACCCTCCTAAGTGGCATCTGCTGGCGGACGTACTTTTTTTCCGCCAGGGGCGCTCGCCTTCAGGAGGGCCTCAAAGCTCCCAGTAGCGGGTATGAGTCGAACGCGCGCTCGGCGGGAGTTGCCTGGCTTTTAACCGTGTCCCCTGAAGGCCAGGAATTTGGTCACCTTCAGCCAGGGCGCTGCTCCTTCAGGGGGAGGGGGGCGTTGTGGCTGTGTGATGGGGGGTGCTTGAGGAAAGGCGTGTGCGTGGAGCGATTCGGATGAGCTTACCCCCGCTCCATCGGAATTGTTCATGGGACCCATGGCCCGGCTCCCTCCCCGAGAGCCGGCCCCACGCAACATGAGCCGCCTTTCCGAGATGCCCAGCGTGCCGTTCCGTGATGCGGAGAGGCGCGTGTTGTACAGGCTGCTCTTGCACACTCTCCACTTCCTTGCCCTCGTCTTCCGTCCAGACACGCCCTGGCGGTCTGTGTTACCACCTGACGAGGGCAGCGGTTCTCAGTGGAGGTCTCTCTATAAGGGAGTCCTCCCTCTTTTACATCGGGGACCTGGGGTGGAGAGTGTTGCACAAAGCCGTGGCATGCAACAGGTACTTGAGCCGGTTCACGGACTCGTCCGCACGCCTGTCACTTTTGCGGAGAGGAGGAGACCGTGTTCCATGTATACTTGGAGTGCGAGAGGTTGCAGCCCCTGTTCGAGTATCTGAAGGGGCTGCTCTCAAGTTTGGCTCCATTTTAGTCCAACACTATTTATTTTTGGGCACACTGGGGTGGGTACAGAGGGGAAGGTCGGGAGGGAGGAGGGGGTCTCCCTGTCGGTTTTTGCTCCTGGGCCTGGCCAAGATGGCCATTCGCGGGTCCAGGCAGCGGGCAGTCGACGGCCGCACAGCAGTCGGCTGCCTGCCCCTCTTCCGGGGTTACGTCCGTGCCCGCGTGTCCTAGAGAGGGAACACGCGGTGTCCACGGGGACTGTGGAGGCTTTCCCGCGCGCTGGTCACCGAGGGAGGGCCGAAGGCATTATAGATAAAAATGATAATATTTTAATTTGAAACTTTGTTTTGTTAAAAATGCCAAATATAGGCATTTCTGATTGTTTTAATGTTTTGTACTTGTTGATTTAAATAAAAGCATTTTTAAAAAAAAAAAAAAAAAAAAAAAAAAGAGCGGGGCCAAGAAAATTGAAGATAGACACAAAATGCTGGAGTAACTCAGCGGGACCGGCAGCATCTCTGGAGAGAAGGAATGGATGACGTTTCGGGTCAAGACCTTTCTTTCAAACTGAACAAGGGTCTCCCATTGTTCAAACCTCACCCATTGCTTCTGTCCAGAGATGCTGACGGCCCCGCTGAGTTACTCCAGCATTTTGTGTCCATCTTCAAATGATGTCACGCGCTCCAGACGGCTGTGCGGACGCATGAAGTCGTGCGCGACCTTCGCGCCTCAACACGACCACGGGTCGCGTAATTAGCGTGCCAAGGACACATAAATGGGACAGGGGCTTTACTCTTCACTGAATTGTGGAATATTATGCACAATTCTGATCGCCCTGTTATAGGAAGGATGGCATCAAGCTGGAAAGGGTGCTGGAAAGATTCACCAGGATGTTACCAGGACTTGAGGGTTTGAGTTATAGGGAGAGGCTGCATCAGCTAAATGCGTTTCTTGAAGTGTAAGAGGCTGAGCTGACCCAATAGAGGTATGAAGAACACGGGCTTGTGAGAGTTGAAAGATTTAAAAGAGACCTGAGGGCCAATATCATACGCAGAGGGTGATGCATATGGAAGGAGCTGTCAGAGGAAGCAGTGGATTTGAGTACAATGGATAAGACACGTACCTGGATAAGACAGGTTTCGAGAGATATGAGCCAAACAAATGGGACGGGACTAGTTCAGTTATAAAACCTGGTTGGCATAGACAAGTTAGGCCAAAGGGCATGTTTCTGTGCTGTACGACTCTATAAACCCACTCAGGAGGAGAGACTGGATTTCAATTTAACATTTCACTCAGAGGATGGCTCTGCACTCTCAGTCCTGGAATTACATGTCAGCTGGATGAATTATGTTTGAATCCATAAGTGTCGGAATTCTGTTTGAATCCACAATCTTCTCTTGCAGAAGTAGGTCTAATACCATTTAGGCAAGATTGACACCATTTTAGACAAACTTTAGACAGAACTCTTCACAAAGAGCGGATATCAAGCTGTTCATGTGCATTGAAGACACAAGGAACTGCAGATGTTGGAATCTTGTGCAAAACACAAAGTGCTGGAGGAACTTTGCAGGTCAGACAGCATCTGAGGAAGGAATACACAGGGGATGTTTCAGGTTGTCATGGAGATGGAGATGGAGCTGTAAGGCAAGTGGGACAAGATGTCCACAAAGGCAAGTGCTGAGGAAAGGCACGTGGCTGGAGTGGTGAGTCTGGGTCAGAACATGGTTGAAACATAGGAGTGCAGCAGGAATCATTGAGGGGGAGCAGGGAGAGAGGGTCTCAAAACTCCTGTCGGAGGGAGTAGTGTACTTTGAGGAGATTTGTCAGTGAAACTGTGAAATGGAGACAGGGGACATTCAGTCGCTGGAACCTTTAGCACAACACACGGTGCTGGGGGAACTCAGTAATTCAGGCAGCATCTGGTGAGGGATTGGGTGGGTGAAGTTTCAGGCCAGGACCCTTCATTAGATGCGACCCTGCACTTTGTGTTTTGTCCATGTGTAATGTCAGGTTTACACTGAGGTGAGAAAATAGTTTTCACCCAGAGAGTTGTGAACTTGTGGAATTCCCTGCTACAGAGGGCAGTGGAGGCCAAATCACTGGATGGATTTAAGAGAGAGTTACATAGAGCTCTAGGGGCTAGTGGAATCAAGGGATATGGGGAGAAGGCAGGCACGGGTTATTGATTGGGGACGATCAGCCATGATCACAATGAATGGTGGTGCTGGCTCGAAGGGCCGAATGGCCTCCTCCTGCACCTATTTTATATGTTTCTATGTTTCTAGAGTCATAGTAGTACAGTTCAGAATTAGGCTCTTCTGCCCAACTCATCCATGCCGACAAGATGAACCATCTAGGCTAGTCCCATTTGCCCATGTTTGGCCCATATCTCCCTAAACGTTTCTACCCGTGTACCCGTCCAAATGTCTTTTAAATACTGCTATAGTACCTGAATGAACTATCTCCTCAGGCAGCTCGTTCCATATATCTACCACCCTCTGAATGAAAATGTTACCCTTCAGGTTCGTACTAAATCTTGCCCCTCTCACCTTCAACTTGTTTATTGATTCCCTTACGCTGGGTAAAGGATTCTGTGCATCACCCAATCTATTCCCCTCATGATTGTATACACCTCTAGAAGATCACCCCTCAGCTTCCTGCGTTCCAAGGAATAAAGTCCTCGCCTGCTCAACTTCTCCCCAGAGCTCAGGCCCTCGAGTCTTGGCAACTTCATCGTAAATCTTCTCTGCACTCTTTCCAGCTTAATGGCTTGTCCTGTGGTCCTCAGTAAATAGCAATTTTGAATATGATAGCGATTTAATGACTTCGGTCTGTAGAATGACTGAGCTGAATAGAATAGGAGGAGCCTCGGATTGGATGGGCTGAATGGCCTAATTCTGTGCCTTAAGCTTGAAATATTTCATCTTAGTCAGAGCTTGAGATTTTCAATTTTGATTTTTGAGTTACCTCATGGTTTTTCAGCTTTTATTAGCGTTCAGCAGTGTCAAATGATTTTGGGTATTAAAAAATATTGGTTTTATTACCTGTACTCCAAGGAATAAAGTCCTAGCCTGCCCAACATCACCCTGTGGCTCAGCCCGTCAAGTCCTGGCTTCTACAAAGCTTTTATCCCATGGGCTTAACAACCTGATTTGTGAACACTGGGATAACATATGTTCCTTTCTCTCAGCAGACACATTATTTGGCCTCAAAGGGAAAGAAATCCCTGAAGATATAGGACTGTCCGTGTCACGGTGAAGGCTGCATGCACTTTATTCAGGCAAAAAAGGTGCAGCGTGCAGCTTTTGTGAGGAAAGACTAACTGTAAGGAGATTAATTTGTCTGATAACGTTCTCTATTACATTAGCATCCTTCTGGCGCAACGGATAGAGTCATGTAATGTGTAACAACTCTTTACTTTTGAAACGTGGCCATGCTTCATTAAATCCTTGATGGTGTGGACATGGCAGAGGATAAAACTATGAGGCGACATTGTCAGGGTCTGAAGGAGACAACATTAAATTTAATGCAGCATCGATCCTGCTTTTAACCTTGGGGAAGCACTGCTCCAAAACAGATAGTGAGATGCCCATGCATGTTAAGTCCTGTGAAGTAAGAACGTCATTTCTCATAATCAAATATTTATGAATTTCTTCCTTAGCCTTCAACAATTTAGTTTTCCCGCCCCTTGACAGCAATTGTATAATTTTGAAGTCAAGAAAATAAGTCAGCATTTTTCTTGTGATAGAAATAATGAGCTGGTTCTTGCTCAGCAAGCATGGAGTAATTGTAAACACAAGGCGAAAAAACTCCCCTCCATGGCACTTGTGATCTGTCCAACTTTCGTTTAGTTTAGAGATACTGCGTGGAAATGGGTCCTTTGGCCCACCGAGTGCGCATCGACCAACGATCAGCGCATATACCAATTCTATCCTGCACACTTGGGACAATTTTTACAGAAGTTAATTAATCTACAAACCTGCATGTCTTTGTGGGAAATGTGGGAGACCTGGAGAAAACCCACAAGGTCACAGAGAGAAACTTCATACAGACAGCACCCATAGACAGGATCAAACCTGGGTCTCTGGAGCTGTAAGGCAGCAACTCTACTGCTGTGCCACCGTATTTAGAGGTACAGTGTGGAAATAGGCCCTTTGGCTCACCGTGTCCACACCATCCAGCGATCTCCACACACTAGTTCTATCCTGCAGTTTTATCCAACTCTACAATTTCCGGACAGAAAGTGATGGGAGTAACTCAGTGGGTCTGAGAAAGGATCCTGACCTGAAACGTCACCTATTCATGCCCTCCAGAGATGAGCTACTCCAGCACTTTGTGTTCCACACAAGATTCCAGCATCTGCAGTTCCTTCTGTCCACAGTTTCCTAGCTGACTCAATTATTCAAAATTATTCAACATGATTTTCTCCGAAATTCATTGCCAGTTAGGGAAGGGACAACAATTAATGCAGCTGTTAATGTTTCATTATAATCCATTATCAGTTGCCACATATAATTAAAATAATTACAGTCTAACAATGGCAACATCCACGTAAACATGTATTCACTGTTGAAAAAACAGGATAAACCTCCCCAGCCACAAAAAAGAATTGCTGTTTTGAATAGAACACAGTGCACAATAGCAAATCAACGTGATATTTTAATGAAGTATGCAAATATGTATAATAAGTCCATTAAACTCCATTGGGGAATTGATCCTTTTGCGTTAAGAAGCAAATTTCCCCAGGATAAGCCCTTCATCCCACCCACACTTACTATTGTGAGCAGAGGAAGCCCTGAGGATTTTACAATTTGAGTTCAACAACTTGGTTTTTAATTTGTGATATTAACACCAAACGATGTATTGCGGCAAACCACGGAGATTTTATATGTTCTTTCAGAACAATACGGCCTATATCCCAAGCGAGGAAATACTCATTTTTAACTGAAGCTGGTACCGTATTTACTTGCATCCATGAGTTTTTGGAAAGTAGTTTTCTTCAACACAAGACAGTGTCCAGCCCATCAAGTCCATTTTGGTCACTCATACCTGTCCCGTACTCCCTCTTCTATTTCCCTACGCAGCTGCAATTCATTCTCTGTCACGAGTGAAATAGATCGGGTAGACGCACAGAGTATTTTGTCCAGAGTAGGGGAATCGAGAATCAGAGGACATAGGTTTAACGTGAGGGAGGAAAAATTCAATGGGAACCTTAAGGGAACTTAGGACCGCTGGAAAAGAGATGTGGGGAAGAGCAAAACCTGGCGTGTTAGGTGAAAATGCTAAAAGGAACTGCAGATGCTGGTTTACACCAAAGATAAGACATTAAACGCTGGAGTTAAGGGCCTCTCCCACTTGCACAACTTTTTTGGCGACTGCCGACACCCGTCATAGGTCATTACAGGTCGCTGAAAATTTTCAACGTGTTGAAAATCCAGCGGCGACCAGAACAAGGTACGACTCTTTGGGCGACTGCTCACGACCATACAGGCTTCACCCTGCGACATGTCGCCAGGGGGTCGCCTGTATGGTCGTGAGTAGTCTCCTAGTCACCCAAAGAGTCGTAGCGTCTTTCTGGTCGCCGCTGAATTTTCAACATTGAACATTTTCGGCGACCTGTGACGGGTGCCGGCAGTCGCTGAAAAAGTTGCGTAAGTGGGACAGGCTTTTAACTCAATGGGTCAGGCAGCATCTCTGGAGAAATGGAATTGGTGACGTTTTGGGTCGAGTCTGAAGAAGGGTCTCGGCCCGAAACGTCACCTATTCCTTATCTCCAGACATGCTGCCTAACCCGCTGAGTTACTCCAGTTACTTCACAAAAGAGAAGGCAAATTGAGCAGAGGCACAACTGATTTTACTTCGGAGTCACGTGAGTGACTTCGTGAAGACCCCGCCGGGCACGCATGCGTGACATATCGTCGACCGCATGCGAGCGACAGGCAGGGAGGAGCGTTGCTCCTCTACTGCAGGGACCTGCAGGTAAGGAAACTAACCTAGGGGAGACAGAACGTGCCGTCGAGCGGGTCACACGGTTACGCACCTTTGCTCCACTGTCCCTATGCTTAGGTGACAGTGGTAGGGAGTCTGGGTCTTGCCTACCCTGCTCCCGCGCGGTGCTCCTACCACTTTGCGGCTCCATGGTCAGCCGTGGTGGAGAGGCGGGTCCTGGCTGCGCAGGGCTCCCCGGTTTCCGCATTCTTATCCCGGCCCGCAGAGCCAGTGCTGCCGGTGTTGCGGGCAGCTCCGGGAATGGTGGCCGCTGACTCCCATCCAAAGTCCCATGGCCCTGGGAGGCTTGCTTCGATGACTTCATTCTGGTCTCCATCCATCGTTTCTGTAAGCAAAGTCTAGAACAGAAGCTCAGCAACTCAAGGTTAGTATCTTACCTGAGGGTCTTTAAGAAGCATCCGGTGGAGGAGCGCACTCTCCCCCCCCCCCCCCCCCCCCCCCCCCCCCCCCCCCCCCCCCCCCCCCCCCCCCCCCCCCCCCCCCCCCCCCAGCTCCAATGGTGACCAGACTCTCATACAGGACCATAAACTGCCGCTAACGGCAAGCCTCATGCCTATGTAGTGAGTCGGGCCCCAGCTCCGTCTTACTACCTCCATAGGGTAGCACAGTGGCCTGCGGCCTGCGGCGTTGAGTCGGAGCTCCTGCTCTGCCTTCGCTACCTGCGAATGGCAGTCTCCGAGCCTGGACCCTCCTGGATCGCGGGCTTCCCCTGACTTCCGGGTAGCGTCTTTTGAACGAAGTTGAAAGGATAATAGTACTGAATTAATAAACTTTATGGTAAAATCATGGGGTTTCTAATTTCTTCCCCACCTGTAGGAGAAACATGAACAATTACACAATGAAAATAAGGATAGTTTCCATATCTGCAGGGGGACCGCTACAGTCCGAACGACGGCGGACTAGCGGCATGTCCATGCGGGAGTCGTACGGCACCGCAGGAGCGGCAGTCGACGACTACCTGCCAGCGGACCCTTGTCATCACCTCGACGAGGTGCGGTTCGCTGGTAGAAGCCCCAGTGATTCAGGAGAACCTGGGGAAGTCGACTTGTCGTTCGCATATGCGGCGGCAGTCGCATGGCTCGGAGGAGCGCACGATGGAGCGTATCCTAGAGCATAATCTCTGCAGCTGGACCAGATGTCCTCCAGTCTAGGAGACATGCGGCTGGGCCACCCAGCATGTCCCCGTCATCGGTGGGGAATGCCACGGATCAGCAGCTGGCTGACACGTAAGACGGGCTGGAGCAGGAACCTACAGTACCTGAGATAACCCAGGAGGAACTGCTGAATGTGGTCTCCAAGTTCGCCCAGCCGAAGCACTCAGGTCAGCCTTTGCAGCCCAAACCAGTGGCCAGCATAGACTACCTCACCACACACCAGCTGCAGGAACAGGTCCTTACCGAGGCGATCAACATATACCAGGCCCAAACAACTGCATATCGTTGAATGTACCGACAGTCAACACGCCCATCTGGGGCAACATCAGTCCGGGGATAAGGGCACAGGAGCTGAAGTTCCTAAACATCCTGAAATTGCTGCCATCGGGGATTACTGCCTTTGCCAGGTCGGTTGACGGCATGGAAATGACGGCAGAACAGGAGGATGCTCTTGCAATATTAGTCATGAAGTTTACACTTCCCGGAGTATCGCCATCAAACCGACTCCAAACCCCATATTTGCGGGGTTGTACTAGGCATCTGCGACGCCACCACCGAGACAGCTGTTCGGTGAGGACCTGCCCAAACAGGTCTAGGACCTGGATTAGGAGGCGAAGGCAGACGGGTTGATGAACCCACCTCCCTCCAGCAGGCCGGCAGTGCTTGACAAACACCATATGCAAGACCTCGGGGGCCACCTGAAAGACCAGTAAGGACCTACACGGCAGCAGCACCTCAACACAATTCAACGGAACACCAGGAACCAGAACGTCAGGCCCACCGGTAACCATGGAGGTAAGGGGGTCTGGTTCTCTTGGAAGTGCTGCATGTATAACCTCACAAGTAGGAGAGCGGTTATATACATTCTGGGATGCAAGGGAGCTGATTATCACTATCCCAGGGAACAAAGCTATAGACATAATAGAGGCATGTAACAGCCTTGCTTGTGTCAGGAAACCAACTCTTAGACATACTGCTAAAATAATTGGTAAACTTGTAGCTACATTCTAGCTACATAATTGGTTTGTTACACTATCAAAGCTTGCAAAGAGCAAAATCTCGGCATTAAAAGCGAATGCTGGACATTTTTACGGGCCTATGCAGCTGCCAATCTAGGCATAAATTGAGCTACAATACTGGATTAGCTATGTTTGTGATTGTTAAATCCCATCATTACATCAAACCCATTAGTCGTGTTACAAACCGACCCAAGCACCAAGGGCTGGGGAGCTACCGACACCATTTCCAGTTGGGGTGGTAAATGGGATTTTCACGAGTCTACTTTTCTTCAATCACAAGATATAAACAGTTTCGAAATGCTGGGAGCATGTCACAGACTACGGGCTTAATGCACTAATCTGCAGCATACGCATGTCTGTCTTCAATAATACCACTGAGGTGGCGTATTTAAACCTTATGGGTGGTATCAAGTCAATATCTTGTGATGAATTGGAAAAATTATTTTGGCTCTGGTGGATTGAAAGAAATATTTGGATATCAGCTACGTACCTTCCGGTTAAGCTCCATACAGTGACGGACACCAGGTCACAAGTATTTAATTTCGACATCAAGTGGATGTTGAACCTCCAAATATTTGCTAAAACTATATGGCACACCAGATATCGACCTCCTTGCGTCCAGGTTGAACCATTGGATACCAACATATGTCTCTTGAGAACCAGATCCTGGGGCAGTGGCGATGGACGTGTTCTCGCTACATTGGGGGGAAATGTGTTTTTCTATGCTTTCCCCATTCTGCTTCATCACACAGGTGTTGCAGAAAACGCATCCAGATTCTGCAACAGAAAGGACCATGGACATCATACAGCAGCGTGCAGAGAGAGTCCACTAGGAAGCAGTACCTCACCCACATAAGGATATGTGAGGTTACTATAGTCGGACCTAGACCACCTACATATCTGCTACGATCTCCACTGTGCTGGAATCCTCACGGGCCTGCATTATGATGAGTCCCTCAGTTACAGTGCCATATACAGTGCCAGGAGTGCACTGTCATCCTATCTCAACATTGGAGTGGGATCTCACCAGCTGGTATCCACACTGAAGGGTATGTTCTATCCCTCCCCGACCACGATATATTACCAGAGATATAGGGGTGGTGTTGACCCTACTCTGGTCGCCTTTGGCGGATTTACCACTGGACTTATTCACCTTCAAAGTGGTGATGGTAATGGCACTGAAGACAGCACAACGGGTCCAAACTCTACAGGAATTACCTGGATAGAATGGTTTCGACCCACAATCAAGTGACTGCGTTATAGAAGAGTTGCTTAAACTACACAGACCTGCGACTACAGGTCTGCAAATGGGCATCAGGAGATGGCACAAGGTGGTATTCGGTGCAGCAGGTAAGACTAACATCTTTTTAAATGTCATTCTACCAGGACTGCATCCACATCAGCGGCGAGGACCATGGAGGTGTTCATGGATTATGTCCTCGCAATAGCGGACTGGGCCAGTAAAACTACATTTCAGCGGTTTTATAACAGACCTGTGGCCGCTCCCGCAACGTTGGCGGATTCAGTTTTAAGTGCTGTTCCCTAAACGTTTGTCCCCGAGTTCAGGGGTTTATTGTTATATTAACAAATGTTATTATTTTTCAGCTTGTTCAAGTCTGAAATATGTTAACATACTTCCTCCATCAGTATTACGGCAGTGTGTGAGCATGGACGTGGTCCAGGGCATGTAATCACAGAGCTTTGAAATCTTCACGAAGTCACTCCGAAGTAAAATAGTAAGATTAAACAAGAACTTACCAGTTTGAAGTTTGATCTTTATTTTATGAGGAGTTGCGATGCGGAATTTCGTGCCCTCCGCTCCCAACTCTCTATCATAAGGTCAACTGATGTATTCAAGTTCTTTACTCTTACTATCTTCAGTCAGTGTTGTTATCGGTGATTCCACACCGCTGCTTTGAAGAATGTCGCGCATGCGTGCCTGGCGGGGTCTTCACGAAATCCCTCATCGGCTTTGGGTAAAATTGTCACTTTGTCCCTGGTGCGTAGAATAGTGCTAGTGTACAGGGATCATTGTTTGGTGTGGACCCGGTGGACCGAAGACCGAAGGGCTTGTTTCCGCTCTGTCTCTCTAAACTAAATTAAACTAAACTTCATAGTTTGCATGAATCACAGGAAGAAAGATGCTCATATTCGGAAGGAAATACGGTGAAGAACTGCCTGCTTGTTAAAACAGGCTGCAATATGCGGGGGGGGGGGGGGGGGGGAGTTGGCATGTTAGAATTCTCAGTGAGACTTGAAGAGAACGTTCACATTGGCATAAAGGCAGAGAAAGATCAGAAATATGTCTAGATTAGTGGGAGTCACGAATGAGAGAATCTGAATACCACTTAAATAGATGAGTTAAAACTCAAATGCTCATTGACAGCTGCCTGTGGAGAGGCCAAAGTTGAGTGAAGTCCATGCAAATAACAGGCGCTTTATTCATCAATTCATAGTGATATGCTCTTCAGCAAAAAATGCATTTAACAGAGACAAAGCTGTGGTGTGCCAGTATCTGACCCCTCAGTCTGCAGACACTTTATTTTTAGCCTTTTAATGATGTAGAATAATTTCATTGTCTTGAAGCATTTTCATTCCTCATTCGCATCAGATCAATATTAATTAAAGTCATCCAGCGGATCCAACCACCGCCCTGACTCTGCAGCAAGAAATAACTCTTCAACCCACTCAATCCATTGCTCTCTGGTCCTGAGGATTGTCTTCTCTCAAGATGCCCACCTAACCTCTTGTTCAGGTAAATAGGAACTACAGAGGCTGGCTTATACCAAAGATAGACACAAAGTGCTGGAGTCACTCTGCGGAAATATTTCTCATGTGGGTGTTGCAGCCTTAAATGTAAAGGATAATAACCACAGTATATACTTACTTCAAATATCTTTCTCTTTCTTTCATGTTTATACCTGCTTTTCGCCTGCTTTTTTGAAGATCTTCATATTATTATTATAATGGGCCAGCTGCAAGGCGACATCTCCGGAGAAAATGGACAGTGACGTTTCAGGTCAGGGAGAGGGGAACTGGAAGCAAGAAAAGACCAGGACCTTGTCTTTACTTGTCTTTTCAGGTCCTGATCTTTTCTTGCTTCCAGTTCCAACCCCCCACCCCCACCCAAATCAATCTGAAGAAGGGTCCCGGCCAGAAATGCCACCCAATCCATATTCTCCAGAGATGCTGCCTGGCCCGCTGAGCTACTCCAGCATTTTATGTGTATTGTTCTTGTTGAATGCCCTGAGTGATTCTTATTCCAGCACTCTCCCAGGAGAAGGAATTGCAAATACTAATTACTCTGCGATTTCAACATTTTTACTCATCCCAACAGGTTGCCTCATGGCCTGGAGCCGCATTTCCAATGGGCAGGTATGAAAGAGGCTGCAAGTGTAGATGGATTCAGGGTAGTCCATCATGTGTACATCCCTCCTGACTATTGAAAGCATCTACATGAGAAGGCGGCATCTATCATCAATGTGTACTATTCCTATGCACTTGCACTTGACTAAGATTGTGCTTATTTATAGTAATACTTCTACTGAACTGTATGCCAAAAGAGAATTTCACTGTACCTCAGTACATGTGACAATAAATTACTGTTGATTCATTGAACAAGCTTTTCAATTACACCTGTACACTTCACCGTCCCTGTGCATATGCCTATGATGGGTGGAGTGGGGGAGGGGGAGGGAAGGGGAGGGGGAAGGAGAGGGGGGGAAGGAGAGGGGAGGGGAGGGCCCCATGATCCAAACATTCAGACGCACACCTTAAAGTAACAACCCACCACACGCCTGTATGGTCCAAGGAACCTCAAGGTTCCTGTATTAATGCAAGCATTTCTCCTCAATTGGGAAAAAGCAAAGTTGGCTTAAAATGGTGATGAAGAATGCTATAAAAGATTAAGGTCAGCACGGTGGCGCAGCAGTAGAGTTGCCACCTTACAGCGCCAGAGACCCAGGTTCAATCCTGACTGCTGGTGCACTCTGTACAGAGTTTGTACGTTCTCCCCGTGAGCTGCTTGGGTTTTCTCCAGGTGCTCTGGTTTCCTCCCACACTCCAAAGACGTGCATGTCTGTAGGCTAATTGGCTTGATAAGATTGTAAATTGTCCTGAGTGTGTAGGATAGTGTTAGTATGCGGGGATCGCTGGTTGGCGCAAACTCGATGGGCCGAACGGCCTGTTTCCACGCTGTATCACTAAACTACACTTAATTAAACATCAGCCTACTCAAAACACGGAGAGTAGCTGTTGGCAACCTTTTGATGTAAATTCTAAAGTGCCCGGTCCATTTTAATAATACGAGGATCTTCAGAAAAGCAGTGTATAAAAATGAAAGAATGGGAAAGAAGCAGGTATATCCTGTAGTTATTTTCCTTTACATTTGAGGCAGCATCACCCACACGAGGAATGTTTTCCTTTGAACTCAGTAATTTTGATGAGGTGGGGTAGCACCAGCAATTCTACCCACAATACCACAAGGAGATAACAAAGAAATAACCAACTAATTAAAGATTGAGAGAGTGCTACGTGTATCTATAGGAAGCTCTGGCCTGGAGTTCGGTCTCACTCATAACAAGGACTTTCGTGCTGCTTTTGCTAATTATCACGCAGCAATTAGAATTGACTACGTCTCCTTTTGTTTATGGAACATAATAATTGCAGCAGAAGTGAATCATTTTGCACAATAAATTGCAATCATAGATTTTGTGCATTGTTTCATCTCCTCAGCATCTCTCTCCTCTTTATTCTAGTGGCAGGGTGGGATGAGAGCTCTGAGTTTGCGGCCCGCACGGGTTACTTGCAGGATAATTCTGATATTCTGATAAAGTTCCCAGCTACGATGACAATACACTAGCTGCTTTTCAGTCAGTTGTAATGGAACATTCTCTCTGGAGAGAGTGTTAAAGGAGCAGAGATAATTTTTTTCTTCACACAATGGGGGAGCTTTCAACAGTCCAACACTCAATGGCTGCTGCAAAACCTGTAACAAATGAAACCAAATGAACCATTCAATGGAACCTGGTTATGAAGTGAAGTGGGGTATATTATATGCAGGAGTACAGCGAGATACAGATGTAATGAAAATGTTGATTCCAGCAGCATTGCTTGCATATAGATTCAGCCAACACAGGTGGTGGATGGGAGAGTTGCTGTCTTACAGCGCCAGTGACCCGGGTTCGATCCTGACTACGAGTGCTTGTCTGTACGGCGTTTGTATGTTCTCCCCGTGACCTGCGTGGGTTCTCACCTGGATCTCCTGTTTCCTCCCACACTCCAATGACGTACAGGTTTGTAGGTTAACTGGCTTGGTATAATAGTAAATTGTCGCCAGTGTGTGCGGGATAGCGTTGTGTGGGGATCACTGGTCGGTGCGGACTCAGCATGCCAAAGGGTCTGTCTCGGCGCTGTATCTCAAAACTAAACTAAACATTAAAACATAATTTACTGTATACATAAATTGCACACATTCAATGAGAGGAAAATGACTGCAAAAACCAAGACATTAGTGCAAGACACAATGAGAAAACACATCCATGGTAGTACAAGAGATGGTTTGTGGTGTTCCATTGCAGAGGTAAGATGAAGGTTGTGGAGGTTAGTTCAAGAAACCTGAGAGCTGTAAGAAAGTGACTGGTTTCTTGGACTTGCTGGTGTGGGGCTTCAGGCTTCTGTATCTCCTCTCCGACAGTGGCAGTGAGTAGTTTAATTTAGTTTAGAGATACAGTGTGGAAACAGGCCCTTTGGCCCACGTGGTCCATGCCGACCAGCGATCCCTGCTCAATAACACTATCCAACATACACTACGGACAATTTTACCAAGTCAATTAACCTACAAACCCGTACATCTTTGGAGTGTGGGAGGAAACCAAAGATCTCAGAGAAAAAACAAAGCAGGCCACGGGGAGAACATACAAACTCCGTACAAAGAGCGCCCATAGTCGGGATCGAACCCGGGTCTCCGGCGCTGCATTCACTGTAAGGCAGCAACTCTACCGCTGTACCTCTGTGACCATAGAGGGGATAGAATTAGTTAGTTAAGTTCAGTTCAGTTTAGTTTATTGTCACATGTACCGAGGTACCGTGAAAAGCTTTTTTTCGGACTGAAGAAGGGTTTCGGCCCGAAACGTTGCCTATTTCCTTCGCTCCATAGATGCTGCCGCACCCGCTGAGTTTCCCCAGCAATTTTGTCTACCTTCGATTTTCCAGCATCTGCAGTTCCTTCTTGAACAGTGGAAAGACATGATTGCAATCGAGCTGTTCACAGCACACCGATACATGATAAGGGAATAATGTTTAGTGCAAAATAAAGCCAGTAAAGTCCGATCAAAGATAGTCTAAGGGTCACCAATGAGGTAGAGCCTGGTTCGGGACTGCTCGATAGTTGTGGTAGGATGGTTCAGTTGCCTGAGAACAGTTGGGACGAAACCGAATGCCCAGATGACTATGTAAAGCTCCTCTCCTGATCGTCTGGTGGCATGCCAATGTTTGGAGAGCTACTCACCAGCGTAATAGAGGTACACAGGTCCAAACACCATCCAATATCCCTTACTGCTAATCCCCAACTCCCAGTCTATGCCATCCCTTGCACTTGGCATGTAGCAGATAAAAAGGGAGAAGAAAATCATTGCAAATCAACTTTGAGAGAAGTTAGTTATTCAATCCTAATATATGGTGCCCAGTACAGAACATGCTGAATACTCTATATGCAGTTTCACCAACATCTTATATAACTGCAACATCTTAGCAAAATACATCAATTGGGGAAATAAATGATGAGCTGGCACACAAAGCCCATACCCCTCGAATGTACTGCAAATAAAGCATTCATCAGGCAGTAAATTGTATGATAACACCGTCAGCATCCAAGAAATTCTCGGTTCACTTTCTTGTAAGCATATCTTTCCTAACTATTTCTTGTTGTCCAAACTAAGCACCAAGATTCAGATTAATGAACAGTTACATGAATTACCGAATAGGGATCTATCCATCTGCATATGCGAATCCTTAAGGAGTCACTGTGAGCTTAGTCTTGATTTCGTAAAGTGTGATGGCAAGTGCTAAACCTCGAGAACGTATTATGTGATGCCAAGCTTCAGTTTTAGATAACTGTAGATTTCAAATAGGGAGGGCAAAATGGAAAAACAAAGAACTGCAGATGCTGGTTTTTCGCAAAGACAGAAACAAAAGTACTGGAGTAACTCGGGGGTTGGGCAGCAGCTCTGGAGAAGAAGGATAGGTGATTTTTCTGGCTAGGTCCTTTGATCAGACTAAGTCTGATGAAAGGTCCTAAACTGAAACCATATCTATCTTTTAACTCCAGAGATGCTGCTTTACATTATTGCTGAGTTACGTTACTACATATTTTGCTCGGGCAGCTTATAACCCAGTGGTATGAACATTGATTTATCTAACTTCAAGTAATCCTTGCATCTCCTCTCTCAGTCCCTCCCCCACCCTAGTTGTCGTGCTAGTTTCACTGTTTGTGTTTCTCTTTATCACTTCCCCACAACCAACAATGGACCATGTGGGGGCCACCTTTCCTTGATCATCGTTGCTTTTTGCATATCTTTCATTCGTTTGTTCTATGTACCTTCTATATCTCTTGTTTCCCTCTCCCCTGACTCTCAGTCTGAAGAAGGGTCTCGATCCAACATGTCTCCTTTTCTTCAGAGATGCTGTCTGACCCTCTGAGCCACTTCAGCTTTTTAGTGTCTATCTTGGGTGTAAACCAGCATCTGCAGTTCCTTTTTGCACATTTTGTCTGCTCCACTGCTTGACCGATGTACTTACATTCCTCAAAGAGGCCCAATTTCATTCTGCGAATACTGTGATATAAGATTTGTAGGGATTTTTTGTTAAGTTGTTGGCTGGTTCAACAGTTTAAGCACATAAAAATAAAAGGATTACAATTACAATCAAAACAGGGAGATTAGCTCTGAACAAATCTGTTCACTCCAGCTGCTCTTTTACAAGGTACGAAAGATCATTTGAACGCTTTCCGGCTTAGAATCCAGAAGTTGATTTAAAATTCGTGTCTCCTTCTTCTCTGGAAACCTATCAATATTTATTAGATACGAAGTGCGGAGTGCGTAGGCAGCTAAAAAGACATCACCATGGTTACCCTGGGTTGCCCATTCCTTACATAGCCATCTCATAGCCATTATGCACACAGATATCAGAAACAATCTGGTTTCATTGGGAAGATAGACACAAAAAGCTGGAGTAACTCAGCGGGACAGGTAGCATCTCTGGAGTGAAGGAATGGGTGATGTTTCGGGTTGAGACCCTTCTTCAGTTTAATTGGGAATAGCTGCCCAAGATCCCTGCAAGCACCTCGATTCCTGCAATTGCCACGATCCTTTCCTGCAATTCCTTTCACCTGCCCGAAGAAGGGTTCCCACACAAAACATCACCCATCCTTTTCCTCCAGAGATGCTGCCTGACCCGCTGAGTTACTCCAGCACTTTGTGTCACTCTTTTTTCCTCCTGTTAGCTGGTGTAAGACCGTAAGACATAGGACTAGAATTAGGCCATTCAGCCCATCGAGTCTACTCCACCATTCAATCATGGCTGATCTTTTTTTTCCCTCTAAAGCCCATTCTCTTGCCTTCTCCCTGTAACCTTGATGCCTTTGCTAATCGAGAACCCACTAAGCTCCACTTTAAAAACACCCAATGTCTTGGCCTCCATAACTGTCAGTGACATTGAATTGCATGGATTCACCACATTGTAGAGGGAGATGTGCCTCCTGCAAGTATAAGGGATGAGCATGGATAGGCATCACGGTCAGCACAGATGAAAGGGACTGTTCCTATGCTGTACAATTCTGATTGTTGAACGTTTTGAACAAAGAAGATTCTGTCCAAACTGTCGAAAATTCATTCCAGCTGGTCCTCAGACACAATCTCTTTACTCATTAGAACCTAATTAGCTGCATTTAGTATCCACTTAGGTCAATGTTCATAAATGATAACTAGACTAAGTGGGACCCGTTGGGTCCCAGCTTCACACGTGAGGGCTGGTCCCTCAACGCAATATTCCACCTCTCTACCAATTCCAATATTGCTGGCCAGTTGGGGTGGGGGGGCTTTCTGGAGCACTAGCATGGTGTTGTGGGCCGAAGGGACTGGTTTCCAGAGGGCTAGTATGGACATTGTGGGCCGAATGGATTCTTGGGCTGGCAGCTCAGTCACTGAGACCACTCACACACACTCACGCACCCACACTCACACACATTCACAAACACTCACCCTCACTGACTCACACACCATATATATGGCAGTAAGCTTTCTTGAATACTCACACGGCTGAGCGTGGCCTCTCCACTTTGAGGCTTCCGCAGTCAGCGGCACTTCTGCAATCAGCGTGACCTCTGCACTCACCATAAATTACGCAATCAGCACAACCTATCCACTGAGCGGGAAGAGGTCAAGATGAGACTTTTAATTACATAGATGTAGGTTGATCAGCTGGTGGAGCTGCTGCCTCTTGCCGCCTCAAATCACCAGATCTTGACCTGGGGTGCTGTCTATATGGAGTTTGCCAGCAAATAATTTCACTGTGACTTGATCAAATTGAATGGCGGTGCAGGCTCGAAGGGCCGAATGGCCTACTCCTGCACCTATTTTCTATGTTTCTATGTTTCTATGTGACAATAAAGCATTTATTATTTAATTCTCCCTGTGATCACATTGGTTTCCTCCCACATCCAGACACATTCAGGTTTGTAGGTTAATTGGCCTCTGTAAATTTAGATAGAGCTCTTAAAGATAGCAGAGTCAGGGGATATGGGGAGAAGGCAGGAACTGGGTACTGATTGTGGATGATCAGCATGATCACAGTGAATGGTGGTGGCTCGAAGGGCTGAATGGCCTACTCCTGCACCTATTGTCTATTGTCCATAAATTGCCCATAGTGAGCAGGGAGTAGGTGATAAGTGGTTTCGATCCATGGTTGGTGTGGGGTTGGTGTGAAGGACCTGTTTCCATGCTGTATCTTTTAACCAATCAATCAAAAATGTGTAGAGATCTTCGCTCAGTGGTAGAGTTGCTGCCTTATAGTGCCAGAGACCCAGGTTCAATCCTGACTACAGGTGTTGTCTGTATGGAGTTTGTAATTTCTCCCCGTGGGTTTTCACCGGGAGCTTTGGTTTCCTCCCACAATGTGAAGACGTACAGGTTTGTAGGCTAATTGGCTTGATAACATTGTAAATATTGTCCCTAGTGTGTGTAGGATTGTGCTAGTGTACAGGTAACACTGGTTGGAGCTTGATGGGTCAAAGGGCCTGTTTCCGCGCTGCACCTAAAGAAAACTAAACTAAACTAGGGTTTCTGAACTAGGTAAACTGAAGAAGGGTTTCGGCCCGAAACGTTGTCCATCTCCTTCGCTCCTTAGATGCTGCTGCACCCGCTGAGTTTCCCCAGCTTTTTGTGTACCCTAAACTAAACTAAACCTCTATAACTGTGCTTAATTTGTTTTAACTTGCCTCTTATCCATAACCAAACTTACTTAAATGTTTCCATCCTGACAGCCTTGCTCCACACCATTCCTACACCAGGACCACTTTAAATGCTGACGTGGCTGTTGGGGTTACATAGAAACATAGAAATTAGGTGCAGGAGTAGACCATTCTGCCCCTCGAGCCTGCACCGCCATTCAATATGATCATGGCTGATCATCCAACTCAGTATCCTGTACCTGCCTTCTCTCCATACCCCCTGATCCCTTCAGCCACAAGGACCACATCCAACTCCCTCTTAAATATGGCCAACAAACTGGCCTCAACTACCTTCTGTGGCAGAGAATTCCACAGATTCACCACTCTCTGTGTGAAAAACGATTTTCTCATCTCGGTCCTAAAAGACTTCCCCCTTATCCTTAAACTGTGACCCCTGGTCCTGGACTTCCCCAACATCGGGAACAATCTTCCTGCATCTAGCCTGTCCAACCCCTTAAGAATTTTGTAAGTCTCCATGAGATCACCCCTCAATCTTCTAAATTCCAGCGAGTGCAAGCCGAGTCTATCCAGTCTTTCTTCATATGGAAGTCCTGACATCCCAGGAATCAGTCTGGTGAACCTTCTCTGTACTCCCTCTATGGCAAGAATGTCTTTCCTCAGATTAGGAGACCAAAACTGTACGCAATACTACAGGTGTGGCCTCACCAAGACCCTGTACAACTGCAGTAGAACCTCCCTGCTCTTATACTCAAATCCTTTTGCTATGAATGCCAACATACCATTCGCTTTCTTCACTGCCTGCTGCACCTGCATGCCTACTTTCAATGACTGGTGTACCATGACACCCAGGTCTCGTTGCATCTCCCCTTTTCCTAATCTGCCACTATTCAGATAATAGTCTACCCTCCTGTTTTTGCCACTGAAGTAGATAACCTCACATTTATCCATATTATACTGCATCTGCCATGCATTTGCCCACTCACCCAGCCTATCCAAGTCACCTTGCAGCCTCCGAGCATCCTCCTCACACCTAACACTACCCCCAGCTTAGAGTCATCCGCAAACTTGGAGATGTTGCATTCAATTCCCTCGTCCAAATCATTAATATATATTGTAAATTAGCTGGGGTCCCAGCACTGAGCCTTGCGGTACCTCACTAGTCACTGCCTGCCATCCTGAAAAGGACCCGTTCACTCCTACTCTTTGCTTCCTGTCTGCCAGCCAGTTCTCTATCCACATCAATACTGAACCACCAATACCGTGTGCTTTAAATTTGTATACCAATCTATTGTGTGGGACTTTGTCGAAAGCCTTCTGAAAGTCCAGATATAACACATCCACTGCTTCTCCCTTATCCATTCTACCGGTCACATCCTCAAAAAAATTCAATAAGATTCGTCAGACATGATTTACCCTTCGTAAATCCATGCTGACTTTGTCCAATGATTTCACCACTTTCCAAATGTGCTGCTATCCCATCTTTAATAACAGACTCTAGCAGTTTCCCCACTACCGATGTTAGACTAACTGGTCTGTAATTCCCTGTTTTCTCTCTCCCTCCCTTTTTAAAAAGAGGGGTTACATTAGCTACCCTCCAATCCTCAGGAACTACTCCAGAATCTAAAGAGTTATGAAAAATTATCACTAAGGCATCTGCTATTTCTGGGGCTACTTCCTTAAGTACCCTGGGATGCAGCCTATCTGGCCCTGGGGATTTATCGGCCTTTAATCCATTCAATTTACCTAACACCACTTTCCGGCTAACCTGGATTTCACTCAGTTCCTCCATTTCATTTGACCCGCGATCCCTGCTATTTCCGGCAAATTATTTATGTCTTCCTTAGTGAAGCCAGAACCAAAGTAGTTATTCAATTGGTCTGCCATGTCCTTGTTCCCCATGATCAATTCACCCGTTTCTGACTGCAAAGGACCTACATTTGTTTTAACTAATCTTTTGTGCTTCACATATCAATAAAAACTTTTGCAGTCAGTTTTTATGTTTCCTGCCAGTTTTCTTTCATACTTCATTTTCCCTTTCCTAATTAAGCCCTTTGTCCTCCTCTGTTGGTCTCTGAATTTCTCCCAGTCCCCTGGTAGGCTGCTTTTTCTGTCTAATTTGTACGCTTCATCTTTTGCTTTGATACTATCCCTGATTTCCCTCGTTATCCACGGATGTGCTACCTTCCCTGATTTATTCTTTTGCCATACTGGGATGAACAATTGTTGTAGTTCATCCATGCAGTCTTTAAATGCCTTCCATTGCATATCCACCGTCAACCCTTCAATTGCCAGTTCATCTTGGCCAATTCATGTCTCATACCCTCAAAGTTACCTTTCTTTACGTTCAGGACCTGTGTTTCTGAATTAACAATGTCACTCTCCATCCTAATGAAGAACTCAACCATATTATGGTCACTCTTGCCCAAGGGGCCACGTACAACAAGGCTGCTAACTAACCCTTCCTCATTACTCAATACCCAGTCTAGAATAGCCTGCTCTCTCATTGGTTCCTCTACATGTTGGTTTAGAAAACTATCCCGCATACATTCCAAGAAATCCTCTTCCTCAGCACCCCTGCCCATTTGATTCAACCAATCTATATGTAGATTGAAGTCACCCATTATAACGGTTTTACCTTCGTTGCAAGCATTTCTAATTTCCTGTTTGATGCCATCCCCAACTCCACTACTACTGTTAGGTGGCCTGTACACAACACCCACTAGCGTTTTCTGCCCCTTAGTGTTTCGCAGCTCCACTGATATCGATTTCACATCGTCCAAGCTAATGTCATTCATTTCTATTGCGTTAATCTCCTCTCTAACCAGCAACGCTACCCCACCTCCTTTTCCTCTCTGTCTATCCCTCCTGAATATTGAATATCCCTGGATGTTCAACTCCCAGCCTTGCTCACCCTGGAGCCATGTCTCCGTGATCCCAACTATATCATAATTATTAATAGCTATCTGCACATTCAACTCATCCACCTTATTACGAATGCTCCTCGCATTGAGACACAAAGCCTTCAGGCTTGTTTTTACAACGCTCTTGCCCCTTTTACAATTATGTTGAAAAGTGGCCCTTTTTGATTTTTGCCCTGGATTTGTCTGCCTGCCACTTTTCACCTTGCTACCTATTGCTCCTATCCTCATTTTACACCCCTCTGTCTCTCTGCTCACACATTTAAGAAACCCTCCACTTTTTATTCTCCGTTTGTTATTTTTTTCTTCTTTCCCCCCTACGTGTTGCGTCTGACTGCTTCTCTTCTCTGCCTCCTGCCTCACAAACGGACTATTTGCTTTCTCTATTTGAGTCCCTCCCCCCATCCGATCTAGTTTAAAGTCTCCCCAGTAGCCTTGCAGTAGGGTTAGTGCTATCATGTCCACCAATCCCCCATCCACTCCACTTTCCCTGCCTTGTACTAGATGCCGCAAACTCATCACTCTTCCTTGATGATCGCATGGTTTTATCACGTCCAATACAATAAATGCGAACAAAGAACTGCAGATGCTGGTTTAAATCGAAGATAGACACAAAATGCTGGAGTAACTCAGCGGGACAGGCAGCATCTCTGGGGAGAAGGAATGCGTGACGTTTCTGGTCGAGACCCTTCTTCAGACGGGTCTTGACCCGAAACGTCACCCATTCCTTCTCTCCAGAGATGCTGCCTGTCCCAATGAGATATTCTAGCATTTTGCGTCTGCAATACATGTGAAAACATTTTCCCTTTTTAAATCATGGTTCACAATAAGCTTTCACAGCAATCTCTTCCAGCCTAATTTACTATCATAAAAATTCCTCTGTCGCTCTCTACACATCCGCTTTTCCACCAATTAATCCTATTAAGTCCGTTCATTTTCTCTGTAAGTGGCCAATACAGCAGGGAGATCTGCAATAAAGACAAGACCTGGGGCATCATGTTATTTAGCTGCTGTTATAAGTCTGTCTGTTTTATCGTCTTTAAAAATTTGTTTTAGTGTGTTTTAAAAGTTTGTGTAAATGTTCTCCGGTTTGTATTACGTGGGGGTAGGGGGAAACTTGTTTTCAGTCTCTTACCTTGCCGGAGATGCGATTGTTTTCCGGGTCGCATCTCCGGACGTTCTGCGACCAAACATCAATGGAGCTGGAGGCCTCCTTGGACTGACGTTGAGCCCCACCGCGGGGTGAGGACTCAACATCGGAGCCGATCCCTCGCCAGCGATCGCTCCAACCGTGGCCTGCGGACCTTACCATCAAGACCGCGTCGGAACGGGGTACTGATTGTGGTGATGCTGGCTCGAAGGGCTGAATGGCCTACTCCTGCATCTATTGTCTACTGTCTATTGTCTATTGACCATTGGGAGCTCTAACAATGCAGAGGATCGATCATCCCCAACCCGGGGTCCGATCGCCGGCGCGGAGGAGCTGACATCCCCCCCGATACAGGAGCTGATCGTCCCGATGTGGAGGCCCCAAACGCCGGCGACTACGGGAGTCAAGATCGTCCCGTCAACTGAGAGTTCGAGGCCCCCGACCGCGGGTGGAGCATTGAAGAGAAGAGGTTTCACTTTTTTTCGCCTTCCATCACAGTGAGGAATGTGGAGGAGTCACTGTGGTGGATGTTTATGTTAAAATGTATTTTGTGTTCCATTGCTTTTTATTTGTATGACTGACGTGGCAAATGAAATTCCTCGTATGTTGCAAAACACACTTGGCTAATAAAGTATTATTGTGATTGTGATTGTGATCATAAATACTTGCTGCCCTTGTGAAATGGTTTTCGATTTTTCTATGCTTTCAGTTTACCTATAGATGTGCAAAATCCTTAATAACATTATTTTAAAAGATATTTACGACTTGCAATAGATATGAAAAGTCTTCTACCCTCACTCCATTCTGTATAGTGGTCAGTAAATGACTAGACACATTAGTGCAGCTTGAATCAAGCACCAGGGAGAACGACATTCACATCTAAATTGAGAAAATGCCTTGAGTTGGGTTTTACACAGGTCAAAATTTCTCATTAGTTTCTCCCACACAATGCAATGAAACGAGAAGTAATAAAATATTCTGATTGAATGCAAAGTAAATATAAATCAAACAAAATAACACATTGAAATTAATGGTTCCACTTTTAATGAAAAATAAATTCACATCACTGATTTCGGATATTAATTAGTTTAATTTAGTTCAGAGATACATGACAGAAATAGGCCCTTCGGTCCACCAAGTCCGCGCCAACCAGCAATCCACGTACACTACCACTATCCTACACATTACGGACAATTTACAATTTTTATCTAAGCCAATTAACCTACAGACCGGTATGTCTTTGGAGTGTGAGAGGCCACGGGGTCACAAGGACGTCTCGGGTTGAGACCCTTCTTCAGAATCAACACCATAATCCCGAAACTTTGCCTATCCATTGTCTCCATGGAGATGCCGCCTGACCTGCTGATTTACTCCAGCACATTATGTCTTTTTTTAATCTTAACATTGAGGTAGTCGATATTCAATTGTCCAATTCCTGGTATGACTTTAAAGTTTTCCTGCAGACTGGAAAATCGAAGGGAGACAAAAATGCTCAGGGGGTGCGGCAGCATCTATTGAAGGAAATAGGCAACGAGATTTTTTTGAGAGGGGGAGGAGACAGCAAGTGCCGGAAATTGGAGAAGTCAATTGATGCACACTGCCCAAGCGGAATATGACTGAGTTTCCGTGTGGCAATGGAGGAGGCAATCTTTAAAGGAGATGTGTGAGGAACATTTTCTTTTCCCCACAGATGGTGGTGCGTGCCTAGAAAGCTAGACACGATAGTGGCATTTAAGGGGGTTTTGTATAGGTACATGGATTATGCAGGGAATGGAGGGATATAGATCTTGTGTGAGCATCTGGGCCGGGAGTTTGCAGATGAGTGGGGATAAAAGTGTTCAAGGCAGAGCAATAGTTAAATAAATAGGAGCCAGCCATTGGTATCCTTGTTATCTAGATTTTCCAGTGAGGTGTGTAGGGTCAGGGGGTTGCCACCTGCCTTGGAGAATGAACAACAAATAATTCATATTTATGATTGCTTTAAATATATTTGACCTTTTCTTTGCAAATTGTTTATCAAAATTAAGCGAGAGATGCTCCTCCTTGTAATTCCACGCAGGATGCTGGTTGTGGTTTTTCCCAGTCAAAGACGTTAGTTACTACAGCGGCTATTGGTTATTACTACAGTTATTAGTGACGACACGATGGTGTAGCTTCAGCTACTGCCTTACAGCGCAAGAGATCTGGGATTGTCCTGACTACGGGTGCTTGTCTGTACGGAGTTTGTACATTCTCCCCTTGACCTGTGTGGGTTTTCTCCGCGATCTTCGGTTTCCTCCCACACTCCAAAGATGTACAGGTTTGTAGGTTAATTGGATTGGTATAAATGTAAATTGGCCCTTGTGTTAGTGTGCGGAGATCGCTGGTCAGTGTGGACTCGGTGGGCGATAAGGGCATGTTTCCGCGCTGTATCTCTAAACTAAACTAAACAATTACGGCATCACGTGTCAATTAATTGCACCACATGCGAGTTCAAATCTTGCACCTTCCTGACTGGAAGATACTTGTTGGCTACTTTTAGAAAAATAATAACCACTGAGGTAGCAAAACTAAATATCAAAAATGACAAAACTAAATATATATAGACAATGGACAATAGGTGCACGAGTAGGCCATTCGGCCCTTCGAGCCAGCACTGCCATTCAATGTGATCATCGCTGATCATCCCCAATTAGTACCCCGTTCCTGTCTTCTCCCCATATCCCCTGACTCTGCTATTTTTAAGAGCCCTATCTAGCTCTCTCTTGAAAGCATCCAGTGGCAGAGAATTCCACAGACTCACGGCTCTCTGTGAGAAAAAGTGTTTCCTCATCTCCGTTCTAAATGGCTTACTCCTTATTCTTAAACTGTGGCCCCTGGTTCTGGACTCCCCCAACATCGGGAACATGTTTCCTGCCTCTAGCGAGTCCAAGCCTTTAACAATCTTATATGTTTCAATGAGATTCCCTCTCATCCTCCAGCGTGTGCAAGCCCAACTGCTCCATTCTCTCAGCATATGACAGTCCCGCCATCCCGGGAATTAACCTTGTAAACCTACGCCGCACTCCCTCAATAGCAAGAATGTCCTTCCTCAAATTAGGGGACCAAAACTGCACACAATACTCCAAGTGTGGTCTCACTAGGGCTCTGTACAACTACAGAAGGACCTCTTTGCTCCTATATTCGATCCCTCTTGTTATAAAGGCTCTTGTTATACAATACGTAGTTATCATATACAATTATTATAATCCTTTACCTGGTGTCATTATGCTATGATACTACTATTTCCATTTGTAAAGCAAAATATAGGGCAAGCTATACACATGTGGAGAACGAGGTTTGTGATGTTCGAACACGAATTTCCATAGGTCAACATGAAAAATGCAATTAAAAGGAAAAAATGAAAAATGTAATTAAAAGCAAAAATTAATATGCAATGAAAAAGGCTTTATCGTTTATCTCCAGGACTATTTCTGGAAATATGTAAACATTAATCAGCAGGCAGTGAAAATGACTGAAAAAGATTGGTCTGAAGGAGAATGAAGATAGACAAGGCAATTAAACGTGATTCCGGTACCTCCTGCACTAACCAGTTTTGTTGGGAAATTTAGTGCCACACTCTGTAACCACTATGACTGGCATCTAATCTGAAAGTTAAACTCGGCGATGAATTAGATATCGTCATTCATTTGCACACTGTATGTTTTTGGCAGGAAGATTAATTTCCCACAAGATCCATGGGTAAAAACTGTAAATGATGTCTATTGTATCAAGGGATATCTGTTACATTTTGCATGTATGCAGAACAATGGCAAAATAACCGGATGAGAAGAAAATACATAACATTCAGCGATGAGCCTCAAACTGTTCCCTACTTTGAAACTCCCGTGAAATCCAGCACTTCCCGTACCTTTGAAACTGTACCTTTGAAACAAGGCCAAATTGCATGACCTTAAGACATTCTCAGAAAATAAACTGAGTGGTGAGATGTGGAATCTTAAAATCAGAAAAACGAACTTGCAAATGTCTTCCCATTCTAAGTGCACATCAAAGTGGCTGCTTAGTTTAGGGAGTAATAGGGAGTAATAGGGACAGAGACAATATCCTCATTGCAATGGACAGCTGTAAAATCAATGTCGCAGTCTTTTGGGAGAACATGGAAAGCAAATCATTCTCCATCACTTTGACAGAGCTTGCAAGCTTATCACTTATATGCCTTGTTAAAGGTTTTTAGTTTAGTTTAGACATACAGCACGGAAATAGACCCTTCGGCCCACCGAGTCCACAATGAGCACTTGGGACAATTTTACAATGATACATTTATACCAAGCCAATTAACCCACAAACGTGTACGTCTTTGGAGTGTGGGAGGAAACCGAAGATCTCGGAGAAAACCCACGCAGGTCACGGGGAGAACGAACAAACTCCGTACAGACAGCACCCGTAGTCAGGATCAAACCGGGGTCTCTGGCGCTGTGAGGCAGTAGTTCTGCCGCTGCGCCACCGTGCCGCTCTAAAAGGAATGGTCCTAGAGAGAAAATCCTGGATCAGTCAGGCCTGACTTTTACCGTATTAAATTCTGATAACTAATGGTCTAAATTGGCTCTGCAATCCAAAAACTTACAAAATCCATTAAAAATGAATCATAAATTTTAAACAAAACTGAACATCCAAAAATTGTAAAATAAAATGAGATGGTTAAAACACCTGAAGTAAAATGCTTACAAAAATTAAGTGTTCAATTAGCTCAATTAAATACAAAAAATGTCAAGTGACATTATGTCAAATATCTCTCTTTGCATCATCATTCCTTTGCATTGAAATGAATGGACACAGAAATGCGGCAGGTCCAAGTTTCATGGTGAGCATGGTGCGAATGTGAAACTGTGGAAGCTTGTGGAGTTCATCAACACAATGCAGTGGCGGGAATGACAGCAAGATTCAGCTGTGCAGAGGTTGCTACAGCTTTGAGTGAAAGGCCTGGGGCTCTGCACATTTTTAGAGATAAAATCTCATCTTCTGGTCAGTTTCTCAATTTATAGATGTTATCACAAAGTGGCTTTGACTCTTTGTTAGAAAACTAGCTCAGGCAAAACCATGCACTTGCAATATATTAATAAAGCTTTTAGTTTGACATTCATACGTTCTTGGAGCAGAATTAGGCCATTTGACCCATCGTCCACTCCGCCATTCACTCATGGCTGATCTATCTTTCCCTCTCCACCCCATTCTCCTGCCTTCCCCTATAACCCCAATGACACCCGTATTATTCAAAAATCTGTCACTCTGCAAGTGGTTGAGCAAAAAGCAGAATTGGAAAAGACAACAATTGTGAGTATTGAATTCTCCAATTTTAGGTAACTAACCTACAAACACCCCTTCCCCCCCCCTTCCCTTTCCCCCATCCTCTCTTCCACATGCCCCATTTTGATTTGTACCCATTTCTCCCCTTCTCCCTCCCCCCAGTATCTTTCCACCTATATTCCTTCACCATTCTCGCATCTTCTATCTTTATCTCACACTTTTTGTCTTTATATCTCCGGCCTTCGTCCAACCATCTGCGAATTATAAGCCCCCCTCACCTGTATCCACCTATCACTTGCCAGACTTTGTCCTGACCCCGCCTCTTTTCCAGCTTTCTCCCCCCCAACCCCCCAAGGTGATGTCCCAACCTGAAATGTCACCTATCCATTTTCTCCCGAGATTCTGCCTGACCCATTGAGTTTCTTCCGCAATTTGTGTCTTTTTTTTTGAAATACAAGCTTGGATGAGAGTTTCAGAGGTTGAAGCGTGTCTGGGGCTTGCAAGAGAAGTAGACTTTGACAATCTCTATTACAGAGATTAAATGTGATCTGAAGCTTGGATCATGGATCATGGAAAACTTTATTGTCATTCAGACCTTGCAGTCTGAACGAAATTTCGTTGCCTGCAGTCATACATATAGTAAATAAGAAAACACACAATAAACACATATTTAACATCCACCACAGTGAGTTCACCAGACACCTCCTCACTGTGGTGGAAGGCAAAAATCTTGTCTTTGTCTCTTCCCTTCTTCCTCTTCCTCTGCACTGAGGCGACCCGGGCCTCCGATGTTGTGACCGCACCGGGTGATGCAAATAAGTCCCGCGGATGAACCGCGCTCCGCGAGCGGGCCGGTTCAACTCCGCGGCCCGGGGCGGTTGAAGCTGCCGAAGCTGCCGCCCTCCAGTCCAGCGGACGCAGCTGTTGCTGCGGGAGCTCCGGAAAAACAGGTCACCAACCTGTGACCTCCCGACGATGTCGTCCACTGGGCCCGCGGCTGGACCTCCGAAGTCGCTGCCGCCGCCACCACCACCGGAAAGCCGCCACAGCTCCGAGTCGGGCCGCCGGAACGCCTGAACCCGCCGCAGCCCCGAAGTCGGCCAGCCCCGCGCTGGTAAGTCCCGGCTGGCTCTACCTCCAGAGCCTCGAGTCGGTCGCAGTTAAAGTTGGAGGCCGCCAGCTCCACGTTAGGCCTCAGCGCAGACGGACACGGAGACGGGGAATACGACAAGAAAAGTCGCGCCCCCCGAAAAGGAAGAGACTAAAACGTTTCTCCCACCCCTCCCACACACATACACTACACAATAACTCAAATTAACACTAAAGCAAGACAAGAAAAACAACAACAAAAAAATAAACTTATCCATTGCAACAGCAGAGATATCGGCTCGTAACGAGGTAGGAATTGGTGACAAGGCACTGAGTTTGTAGCGAAAAGTCAAATATGGTGGGGTCAGTCTTTCCAGTATTTATCTCAACCCTGCACCCTATGAATCATCATGGAAGAGGTAATATTGGGAAAAATGGACAACAGTGGACTTTGGAGATTCAGCTCAGAAACTGGCCCTTCGGCCCGCAGAATCCGTGATCACCCCATATGCTAGCACTACACACTAGGAACAATTTACAATTTTACCAATGCCAATTAATCCACAAACCTGCACTTCTCTGGAGTGTGGGAGGAAACCGGAGCACCCGGAGAAAACCCACACGGTTACTGGGTGAACACACAAACACTTTGCGTATTTGGTGCAATGTGGGAAAACGCAAATAATTTCACTGTACCTGGGTGCATGTGCCAACAGAGTAGCATTGACTTGTATTGAATTGAATCCTTGCATGATTCCTGGTGTGTAACTGAATGCTGAGGCCAGGTAGCATAGATAGCGATGAAGCTTCACAGTTGCAGCAAATTAAACTCTGAGTCACTGGCCAGATACATCATTAAAGAACATTGTATATCACTGTCAAGTAAGAAAATACTTGTGAGAAAGCTCGGCTCAGGCTGTGACATAGCATGCAAATAACCATGTTCATTACCACAGTTAGGAAGCTCATATTTCAATTTTAAACACCATAAAACACTCTGACAATTCCCAAATAAATAATTAGACTGCAGTGTGACTTATGTTGTAAATTGGGACGTGAATGTGTACAGCAGGTAGAGCAACTGCAAGGTGTTTGTCTTGTTTCAGTATGGTCATTCACTAATAAGCACCACTCCAGAGATTTGATGTCAACCTTTAGGAGTACAGCATTTTCTACTATCTTTCAGATATATCTGAAATTGATCAAAACAGTCCCAGGAAGTATTTGAAGACGAGCAAATTAATTTATCTTGACCAATACTTACCCACGAGCCAGCCACTAAAATACATGATATAGTCATTTATTTCATTGCTACTTATAGCCAACTGCAAATATACCTATACAGAGGGTGGTGGATACATGCAACGAGCTGCCAGTGGAGGTCGTTGAGGCAGGTACCATTTAAAACACATTTGGACAGGTACATGGATAGAAAAGGGCATATGGGCCAAATGCGGGCAGTGGGACTAGTGTAGATGGGGAATCTTGGTCGGCATGGGCAAGTTGGGCCGAAGGGCCAGTTTCCATGCTGCATGACTCTATGACTCTAACTTGTGAGCGCAAATGCGTTGATGTATTTCCCACATTAACACCAGCAACAAACATGCTGATTTATTGCATGTTAAAGTATCCTGAGTCATTGAAAAGTATGGCACCAATACACATATCTTCCTGAAGCAACAATTACCCTCTAGCCAAGAGATGGAACAAATATGTCAGGAGAAAGAGAGAAGATAAAAGGATCGTGAAAGGTTGAGCTTAAAGTGGAACAACAGTTTACTTAAGGTTAATCGACTGGTAGTTTAATTTTAAATGACCCACTTCAAATTTTAATGTTTATCTTAATCAATAATTTTAGATCAACATAATTGTTTTAGATCAACATAATTGATTTATTCTTTCAGGATCCAAAATGAATTATAGCAGGTAATTAGATGTGATATAGTTACTGCACTGCATTGCAGACAAACAGGCAACTGATAAGTTCAGGGTCAAAGCTGGTTGGCTGGCATCCCGGGCAATGATTTTAGTAAAGGTAACAGCAGCTACTTCATATTGCAGTGAACCACAGCCAATTGGCACATGCAGTGCAAGGCCTCATAATGCCACACTGCTGGTGCAAATCCAGACTAGTTATAGAGTGATACAGCGAGGAAACAGGCCCTTCGGCCCAACTTGCCCACACCGACCAAATGCCAGCGTTTGGCCCATATCCTTCCAAACCTGTCCTATCCATATACCTGTCTAACTGTTTCTGAAATGTTGGGATAGTCCCTGACTCAACTACCTCCTCTGGCAACTTGTTCCATATACCCATCACCCTTTGTGTGTTATGTAGAGGGATAAATGACTTGAAGATTCTGGAATCTGCAGTGGACAAACAAACTACTAGAGGATACACAAAATGCTGGAGAAACTCAGCGGGTGCAGCAGCATCTATGGAGCGAAGGAGATAGGTAACTTTTTGGGCCGAAACCCTTCTTCAGACTGAGGAAGGAAATCAGTGGGTCAAACAGTATCTATAGAGGTAAAGTGATGCAGGCTCTTAACCCGAAATATCAGACTATCTCTCTCACAATCCGCAACTCTTCAAATCTGTCTCATGCCTGTTCTTATTTCTGGCATTTGTTTCAACCATTTGCCTACCAACCCCCCCCCCCCCCCCCCCCCCCCCTATGTTGACCTATTACCTGCCATGCTTTGTCCTGTCACTCCCTTTTTCTAGCTTTCTTGTCCCCCCCTCCCCCCTCACAATTAGTCTGAAGAGTCTCAGCCCGAAATGTTCCATTTGTTCCAAATAATTGTTAAAGGGAAAATGACAGAATAATTTAGGAGAAAATACCAGAGCATGAGGTCACAAAGCACGTGCCATGAGTGGGCTGAGGGGAGGTTGTTGTACACAAAATACAGGTTTTGAGGAATTTGAGTGAGGGGGAAAAATTATAAAACATATAAATGATAAAAAACAAAGCGCTGAAGTGTAATGAAGTGAATATAAGATTACTGATTGGGCAGCAGGTTGGCGCAGCGATAGAGTTGCTGCCTTACAGCGCCAGAGATCCGGGTTCGATCCTGACTACGGGTGCTGTCTACATGGAGTTTGTACGTTCCTGCCGTGACCTGCGTGGGTTTTCTTCCAGTGCTCTAGTCTACTCCCACACTCCAAAGATGTACAGGTTTGTAGGTTAATCTGCTTGATAAAATTGTCCCTCGTGTGTAGGAGAATGTTCGTGCACGGGGTGATCGCTAGTCGCATGGACTCAGTGGGCCAAAGCGGCTGTTTCCGCGCTGTAAAGTAAACTAATAGCATTTATTGCAATGCATCCCATTACTGCAGCTTCAGAAAAACTGGGTTTTTAACAGTAATCTGAAGAATCTACTTCATGTAATTTCATGATCTGCCAGGATAACAAATAGGAAGCAATTGTAGAGACTGAAAGTAGAAAATAATGTAATCGTTTTTATCAAGGTTAAAGACAAAAATAAGACACATCCACAATTTCACTGCAATGGATATATCCCGTATTTTTTAATTAAAGATTTTGATCAGAAGCATTGAATATCTTCTGCAGTTCTTGATTGGGAACAAATAAAAAATGTTTTTCATCTCGACCAAATATAATTTTTTCTGCCAACTACAAAAGGTAATAAAATTCCATTGGGAAATCAATAATTGCTTTGCAACAACATACTGTATGCAAGCTCAGATCATGGAACCAGAGAATGAAATGGATGTTCCTTATTTGAAAAAGGAAGCATTAGTAAGCAAAGGCTACAAGACATGCCCTACTGAAGCATACATCACTGAATGAACTTGCAGGATAATAATATTCCTTTATAGTGCACCATCAAACTGATCGGTGGCATGTCCCTTGAAATGAGAAGAATTTGAGGTGCATGTATGAAGGAATAACTTTGTGGAGATGATAAGACAGTGTCACAGCATCGTACGGATCAGAGGGAGACCATTCGGCCCGCAATGTGCATGACGAACATCAAGTGCTCATCTATATTAATCCAATTTTCTACCAGTAGCCTTTATGCCTTGGTGAATCAAACTTACAGTGAGTAATAGAGTAATAGAGATATACAGTGTGAAAACAGGCCCTATGGCCCAATACCGGCCACACATGTCCCAGCTACACTAGTCCCATGCCTGCATTTGGCCCATATCCCTTTAAATCTGTCCTATCCATGTACCTGTCTAAATGTGTCTTGAACATTGCGATAATCCCTGCCTCAACTAACTCCTCCGGGCAGCTCGTTCCATATACTCACCACCCACGTTTGATCTAGCTACTTCTCAAATGTCTTGAGAGCTTCTGCCTCGATCCACCCTTCAGGCAGATCAGGAGGGTCTGCATTCCTTAGCTGGAGAGCTCGGAATTTGCTACCGTAGCCTCAGTATAAAAGAATGGACATTTTGAACTGACACATTTTTTTTTTTACCTAATGGATTGTTCATCTTTTGAATATTTCTCTTCTGGGGGCTGTGGATGCTCAGTCATTATTTTTCCTTGAAATTGAAGGAAACAGATTTTTGACCTTCTGGAAAATTAAGGAACATGGAGATATTTAAAAGTTCAGCTGTAATGATGTTGAAGGGTGAAGCAGACTTGAGAGCCCTTGTGAATGTCCACTGATCCATTTTCCTTTGCTCTTCAACACAGGATATGATCCCAAGGTTTCACGAATTACAAAGGTTTGGATTAAGTCAAAGAAAAGGACATTAGGCCAAGTTAACGGAGGCTCAGACAACAAGGTGTGCTTTAAGAAGCTTATCATAAAGAGTAATACAGATTGGTAGATAGGCACAAAAAGCCGGAGTAATTCAGCAGGATAGGCAGCATCTCTGGAGAGAAGAAATAGGTGATGTTTCGGGTTGAGACTCGAGTCTGAAGAAGGGTCTCGACCTGAAAAGTCACCCATTCCTTCTCTCCAGAGATGCCGCCTGTCCCGATGAGTTACTCCAGCATTTTGTGCGTATCTTCGGTTTAAACCAGCATCTGCAGTTCCTTCGTACCGCCAAAAGCAGGCAGATGGGGCTAGTGTAGATGGGACATGTCGGATGACGTGAGCAAGTTGGACTGAAAGGCCTGTTTCCACACTGCATTACTCTATATCAAGTTATAAGAGAATGGCCCAAAATGGAGGTACCATATGTGCACTAATCTTTGGCATTCCACATGTCGAGAGGGCGATTAGATACAAGCAGTATTCTTTTTTGATTACATTCATTCTCATCAATAAAGTCAGTGCTTATTAGAATAACACCCTTAATTGTCTGAAGAAGGGGGTCCTGACCCGAAAAGTCACCCATCCTTTTTTCCGGAGATGCTGCCAGGCCTACAGAGTAACTGCAGCAATTTTGTGTCTATCTTTGGTATATCTACAGTTCTTTGCTTCTACCCTTAATTGCTTCCTTCACTGAGTAGTTTGTTGGCCACCTCTGAGAAAAGTTAAAAGCCAACATCACTCGTAAATGTGGAGCCACTTGTGGTAGGTTGGTAGATTGCCTTTCTCGAGGGACACAAGAGTCCAACAATTTCATGGTTATCTTTGCCAGTTTCTGATTCCAGCTGCATTTAATTTTTAATTCCCCAATTGCCATGGTGGAATTTGAACTCATATCTTTTGATCAGTAGCTAGGGCATCCAAGTTAACCACTATGTAATGAATACAACTTGACAAAAAGAGGCAAGGGACATGAACATCCAAAGAGGTTCCAGGGAGAGTTACAAGAAAGATACAAGGGATAGTACAGGACATCCGTGGCAGAGAAAGCTGATGGAATCAGATTGGAGAAGATTAGGGGAAGATTTAATGAAGATGTTTAAGAGATAAAGTTTTGGTCAAGAAGAAGAGGAACTGTTTTCACTTGGAGACGGATCAGCAAACAGAGGATTCAGTATGAAGGTCACTGGCAAAAGAACCAGAGGTGATGGAAGAAAGGCTATTTTTATGCAGCGAGTTAAAATGACCTGAAACACTATGTCTTACAGGGTGAAGGAAGCACATTCTATTCAGAAGGGAATGTGGAAAAAATATTTTGCAGGTGTTGGCAAAAGAACAAGGGAATGGAACTAATTGGATGGCTTTCACAAGCATTACGAGCAAATGTCTACCTTCTGTGCTGGATCATGCCACGCATGTACTGAATAATCCCGACTACGGGTGCTGTCCATACGGAGTTTGTACGTTCTCCCTGTGACCACGTGGATTTTTTCAAAGATGTTCGGTTTCCTCCCACAGACATATAGGTTTGCAGGTTAATTGGTTTGGTATAAATGTAAATTGGCCCTCGTGTGTGTAGGATAGTGTTAGTGTTCGGGGATCGCTGGTTGGTGCGCACTCGGTGGGCCGAAGGGCCTGTTTCCGTGCTCTATCTCTAAACTAAACTAAAACAATTCACGAGGGTCAGAGATAAGGTGGATGGTCACAGTCATTTTATCCACAACTGGGGAGTCTAAAACAAGAGATATGTAACCCCACTAGACGTGAGAGGGAACAGATTTAAAAGGGACCTGAGGGCATCTTTTTCACACAGAGGAAGGTGGGTATATGGAACAAGGACGCTGTGAGGCGTATACAATGAAATTGCTAAAATACATTTGAACAGGTACATGGATAGAAAAGGTTTTGAGGGATATGAGTCAAATGCAGGTAAATGGGACGTGTTTGCTGGACATCTCGGTTGGCATGGATGAATTGGGCTGAAGATGGACACAAAATGTTGGAGTAAGTCAGCGGGACAGGCAGCATCTCTGGATAGAAGGAATGGGTGATGTATCGGTTTGAGATCCTTCTTCAGACTGAATTGGACTGGCCTGGCCGTGCTGTGCCACAATAGCACTATAACGCTCAAGTAGACATCCATTTTACAGTGGCTTGCAAAAGTATTCATACCCCTTGAACTTTTCCAAATTTTGTCACGTTACAACCACAAATGTAAATGTATTTTATTGGGATTTTATGCGAAATACCAACACAAAGTGGTGCATAATTGTGAAGTGGAAGGAAAACGATACATGGTTTCCAAATTTTATTACAAATAAAAAAACTGAAAAGTGTGGCGTGCAAAAGTATTCAGCCCCTCTGAGTCAATACTTTGTGGAACCACCTTTCGCTGCAATTACAGCTGCAAGTCTTTTGGGGTATGTCTCTACCAGCTTTGCACATCTAGAGACTGACATTTTTGCCCATTGTTCTTTGAAAAATAGCTCAAGCTCAGTCAGATTGGATGGAGAGCGTCTGTGAACAGCAATTTTCAAGTCTTGCCAGAGATTCTCAATTGGATTTAGGTCTGGAATTTGACTGGGCCATTCTAACACATGAATATGCTTTGATCTAAACCATTCCATTGTAGCTCTGGCTGTATGTTTAGGGTCGTCCTGCTGGAAAGTGAACCTCTGCCCCAGTCTCAAGTCTTTTGCAGACTCTAACAGGTTTTCTTCCAAGATTGCCCAGTATTTGGCTCCATCCATCTTCCCAAGAACTCTGGCCAGCTTCCCTGTCCCTGCTGAAGAAAAGCATCCCTACAGCATGATGCTGCCACCACCATGTTTCACAGTGGGGATGGTGTGTTCAGGGTGATGTGCAGTGTTAGTTTTCTGCCACACATAGCATTTTGCATTTAGGTCAAAAACTTCAATTTTGGTCTCATCAGACCAGAGCACCTTCCTCCACATGTTTGCTGTGTCCCCCACATGGCTTGTGGCAAACTGCAAACGGGACTTCTTATGGCTTTGTTTCAACAATGGCTTTCTTCTTGCCACTCTTCCATAAAGGCCCGATTTGTGGAGTGCATGACAAATAGTTGTCCTGTGGACAGATTCTCCCACCTGAGCTGTTGATCTCTGCAGCTCCTCCAGAGTTACCATGGGCCTCTTGGCTGCTTCACTGATCAATGCTCTCCTTGCCCGGCCTGTCAGTTTAGGTGGACGGCCATGTCTTGGTAGGTTTGCAGTTGTGCTATATTCTTTCCATTTTCGGATGATGGATTGAACAGTGCTCCGTGAGATGTTCAAAGCTTGTGATATTTTTTTATAACCTATCCCTGCTTTAAACTTCTCCATAACTTTATCCCTGACCTGTCTGGTGTGTTCCTTGGGCTTCATGATGCCCAAGGAACATTGTTTGTTCACTAATGTTCTCTAACAAACCTCTGAGGCCTTCACAGAACAGCTGTATTTATACTAAGATTAGATTACACACAAGTGGACTCTATTTACTAATTAGGTGACTTCTGAAGGCAATTGGTTGCACTGGATTTTATTTAGGGGTATCAGAGTAAAGGGGGCTGAATACTTTTGCATGCCACACTTTTCAGTTTTTTATTTGTAAAAAAATTTGAAAACCATGTATCATTTTCCTTCCACTTCACAATTATGTGCCACTTTGTGTTGGGCTATCACATAAAATCCCAATAAAATACATTTACGTTTGTGGTTTTAACGTGACAAAATGTGGAAAAGTTCAAGGGGTATGAATACTTTTGCAAGCCACTGTATTCATATTCATTTGACCACACAGCACACTATAAAATCCACAGCTACTTACAAAATTCTTAAGGGGTTGGACAGGCTAGATGCAGGGAGATTGTTCCCGATGTTGGGGAACTCCAGAACAAGGGGTCACAGTTTAAGGATAAGGGGGAAGTCTTTTAGGACCGAGATGAGAAAATCATTTTTCACACAGAGAGTGGTGAATCTGTGGAATTCTCTGCCACAGAAGGTAGTTGAGACCAGTTCATTGGCTATATCTCCCTCTTTATTCTTTGGAGCGCAGAAGGTTAAGGGGGGACTTGATTGAGGTCTTGATGAAAGGGATAGACAGAGTTGACGTGGATAAGCTTTTCCCATTGAGGGTAAGGAAGATTCAAACAAGAGGACATGACATGAGAATTAAGGGACAGAAGTTTAGGGTAACGTGAGGGGGAACATCTTTACTCAGAGGGTGGTGGCTGTGTGGAATGAGCTTCCAGCAGAGGTGGTGGAGGCAGGATCGATTTTAACATTTAAAAGTAAAGTGGATAGGTATATGGACGTGAAGGGAATGGAGGGGTATGGTCTGAGTGCAGGTAGATGGGACTAGGGGAAAACAAATGGTCGGCACGGACTGGAAGGGCCGAGAGGGCCTGTCTCCGTGCTGTAATTGGTATATGGTTATATGGTTATATGTTTATATTTAAGAGGGAGTTAGATGTGGCCCTTGTGGCTAAATGGATCAGGTGGTATGGAGAGAAGGCAGGTACAGGATACCGAGTTGGATGATCAGCCATGATCATATTGAATGGCAGGCTTGAAGGGCCGAATGGCCTACTCCTGCACCTATTTTCTATGATTCCATGATTCTACTGGCCTTGCCAATCTAGAAAACACTGTTAATGTTAACCAACAAACTTAATTAAAGAGGTCCAGCCCTCAAGTAGATCACGATAACCTCAAGTCTCCAGGACTCTGTGCATACAGGAGCAGTAATGTTAAATATGCTGCTGTACTTGGAATGACACCATCTTGTGCGCAATAACTTTTAAAATGGTTTTACATAGCGAGCATGTGAAGAAACACCTTATCATTAATAATGACATTTTGCCCATGTTTGATTGAAACAACTGAACTATGCCATCACGGTAGAGTAAAAAAATAAAAAATAGCCCTGAGCACAATTCTGTTATTTTGAGGTTTCATTTCTATAATAACTCTCTAGCACTATCCATGTTGATGAAAGGAACATTATTTTTAATTTACTGAGAGGTTTTAATTGAATTCCCTCGCTCAGTAATTAAACAAGCAAAATGTGCCACCATGGTCAGTGAGAGTAATTTGCTTCACTATTCATGCCAATTCAACCCACCAAAGTAATTCCGCAACCTTTTAAGCTTAAGGGGACCTTGACTGCTATTATGCACACGCTAGACTGAAGTGGGAGAGCGGGACACGCAGCAGGAGACTGCAACAGTCAATGAGGAATACAGCTCGCTGTTCCTGCTCTCGGCTGCAGTAGATACAGTTAACTATGCGGCCATATTCGGCTTTCAGACTTAAGACTTCAGAGATACAGCGCGGAAACAGGCCTTTCTGCCCATCGAGTTCGCTCCGATCAGCGATCGCTGGCATTATCCTACACACTAGGGACAATTTACAATTTTTACCAAAGCCAATTGACCTACAAGGTTCAGAACAAATCAGAGCCGGCACTGACAGAAACATAGAAACATAGAAAATAGGTGCAGGGAGTAGGCCATTCGGCCCTTCGAGCCTGCACCGCCATTCAATATGATCATGGCTGATCATCCAACTCAGTATCCTGTACCTGCCTTCTCTCCATACCCCCTGATCCCTTTAGCCACAAGGGCCACATCTAACTCCCTCTTAAATATAGCCAATGAACTGGCCTCAATTACCTTCTGTGGCAGAGAATTCCAGAGACTCCTACTCTCTGTGCGAAAAATGTTTTCCCCATCTCGGTCCTAAAGGAATTCCCCCTTATCCTTAGACTGTGACCCCTTGTTCTGGACCTCCCCAACATCGGGAACAATCTTCCTGCATCTAGCCAGTCCAACCCCTTAAGAATTTTGTACGTTTCTATAAGATCCCCCCTCAATCTTCTAAATTCTAGCGAGTACAAGCCGAGTCAATCCAGTCTTTCCTCATATGAAAGTGCTGCCATCCCAGGAATCAGTCTGGTGAACCTTCTCTGTACCCCCTCTATGGCAATAATGTATTTCCTCAGATTTGGAGACCAAAACTGTACGCAATACTCCAGGTGTGGTCTCACTAAAACCCTGTACAACTGCAGTAGAAACGTCCTGCTCCTATACTCAAATCCTTTTGCTACGAATGCTAACATACCATTTGCTTTCTTCACTGCCTGCTGCACCTGCATGCCTACTTTTAATGACTGGTGTACCATGACACCCAGGTCTCGTTGCATCTCCCCTTTTCCTAATCTGCCACCATTCAGATAATAGTCTACCCTCCTGTTTTTGCCACTGAAGTAGATAACCTCACATTTATCCATATTTTACTGCATCTGCCATGCATTTGCCCACTCACCCAGCCAATCCAAGTCACCTTGCAGCCTCCGAGCATCCTCCTCACACCTAACACTACCCCCAGCTTAGAGTCATCCGCAAACTTGGAGATGTTGCATTCAATTCCCTCGTCCAAATCATTAATATACATTGTAAATAGCTGGGGTCCCAGCACTGAGCCTTGCGGTACCTCACTAGTCACTGCCTGCCATCCTGAAAAGGACCCGTTCACTCCTACTCTTTGCTTCCTGTCTGCCAGCCAGTTCTCTATCCACATCAATACTGAACCACCAATACCGTGTGCTTTAAGTTTGTATACTAATCTCTTATTTGGAAGCTTGTCGAAAGCCTTCTGAAAGTCTAGATATAACACATCCACTGGTTCTCCCTTATCCATCCTCTAGTTACATCCTCGAAAAATTCTATAAGATTCATCAGACATGATTTACCTTTCGTAAATCCATGCTGACTTTGTCCAATGATTTCACCACTTTCCAAATGTGCTGCTATCCCATCTTTAATAACAGACTCTAGCAGTTTCCCCACTACCGATGTTAGACTAACTGGTCTGTAATTCCCCGTTTTCTCTCTCCCTCCTTTTTTAAAAAGTGGGGTTACATTAGCTACCCTCCAATCCTCAGGAACTACACCATAATCTCAGGAGTTTTGAAAAATTATCACTAATGCATCCACTATTTCTGTGGCTACTTCCCTGAGTACTCTGGGATGCAGACTATCTGGCCCTGGGGATTTATCGGCCATTAATCCGTACAATTTACCCAACACCACTTCCCGGCTAACCTGGATTTCAGTTCCTCCATCTTATTTGACCCCTGGTCCCCTGCTATTTCCGGCAGATTATTTATGTCTTCCTTAGTGAAGACAGAACCAAAGTAGTTATTCAAGCCATTCATATTGATGGCCAAGGAAATGTGGATCCCACAATGGTTCATTGTTGGCGGTGGAAGAAGGTGATGACGAAGGGATGTATGGGTGCAAATAGTGGAACTAGCAGGATGACCAGAGCGTGGGAAGTACGGAGAGAACGGAAATGCAAGATTTACTTGAACTAAATATAGAGAGTCACAATGTGTCACTTGAGGACCTTAGACAATAGACAATAGGTGCAGGAGTAGGCCATTCGCCCCTTCGAGCCAGCACCTTCAATTCCATTCAATGTGATCATGGCTGAACGTCCCCAATCAGTACCCCGTTCCTGCCTTCTCCCCATATCCCCTGACCCCGCTATCTTAAAGAGCTCTTAGGCTGCATTTTAATGGTGTTTCTTACGGACTGAACACATCCACAAAAGGGAGTCGATTTAATGAGTCAACTTCAAAAAAAGTTATTTATCCCTCCAACATGATTACCATTTGAAATGATCCGGTCGTGAGCCCTCGGCTGTTTGAGGAAGTTGGCTGTGCACCAAAACACCACTTGAGACGACTTAAATGGCTGCAAGGGATGCCGGGCCTCTCTTGTGATGGTGCCACAAAAATTGCAAATCTTTGCTTTTCCCTTTTTCGGTGACGAGAGGAGCGATGTAGCAGGCCACACAATTCAATAGTTTGCATGGTCTGTGAAGAAATGCTGCCGTTTTCTTCTCAGTTTTTCATGCTGGTGTTAAAAATTGGCCCAATCTTTCAAGTGGCCACTTGCAATGTGAATTAAACTGTAAAAGGTAAATTGGATATAATGGCACCTCACTGATTACCACATAGAAAAAGTCTTCAGCTGTTAAGTAAATTACCGAATTGTTGTCAATAAAACTTGAATTGATACTGATTATTCTGACATGATTCACTGATCAAAGCTAATTTATTGACCAACAGCTGTTACTTTGCAGTTGTTGCTTATTTCAGGAAAAATGGTTGGAACGAGTGCGTAGAAAAGTAGTTGAGTTAGCAGAATCTTCTCAGTCAAGGAGGCCACACACCATGCCGTCTGAAGGTTGACATTTCCATAAACACTCGCTGTGCAAAGAGAGGATATTTTTCAGTCCGATACTTTAATGGCATAATTAACTTAATTGGCAGCACTGTGGCACAGCGGTAGAGTTGCTGCCTTACAGCGCCAGAGGCCCGGGTGCTATCCTGACTACGCGTGCTGTCTGAGCGTAGTTTGGACGTTCTCCCCGTGACTTGCATGGACGAGTTGGACCGAGGGGCCTTGTTCCGTGCTCTTTGACTCCATGACAACAACTGCTGCACATAGTTCACACCACTTAACTTTGATAACCATTAAAAAAAGCTAACCAGTCCTTCAATGCGATATCTCCACATTCATCACCCATTGCTACGCATAGCGCCGACCTCATCACAATAAAACCCCACCCAAACTCCACAACTGTTATCATTTCTTTTCCATCACTTTACCCATGAGAAACAATACAAAATGTTCACACAACCTACGCAAACTGGAGGAACAGCACCTCATATTTCACTTGCGCAGCTTACAACCCAGCGGTATGAATATTGAAGGTAGACACAAAATGCTGGAGTAACTCAGCGGGACAGGTAGCATCACTGGAGAGAAGGAATGGATGACGTTTCGGGTCGAGACCCTTCTTCAGAATGATGTTAGGAGAGTGGGCGGGACAGAGATAGAATGTAGTTGGAGACAGTAAGACTGGTGGGGGAACTTGGAAGGGGGAGGGGATGAAAAGAGAGGGAAAGCAGGGGCACTTTGAAGTTAGAGAATAAGGGATGGTGGGTTTCTAAAATGTGTATATTTTAATGCTAGGAGCATTGTAAGAAAGGTGGATGAACTTAGAGCCTGGATTGACACCTGGAAATATGATGTTATGGCAATCAGTGAAACATGGTTGCAGGAAGGCTGTGATTGGAATCTAAATATTCCAGGATTTTGTTGCTTCAGGTGTGATAGAATTGGAGGGACCAGAGGTGGAGGTGTTGCATTGCTTGTCAGAGAGGATATTACAGCAGTGCTTTGGCAGGATAGATTAGAGGGCTCGTCTAGGGAGGCTATTTGGGTGAAACTGAGAAGTGGGAACGGTGTAGCAATACTTTTAGGGGTGTATTATAGACCGCCAAATGGGGAGCGAGAATTGGAAGAGCAAATATGTAAGGAGATAGCAGATATTAGTAGTAAGCACAAGGTAGTGATTGTGGGAAATTTCAATTTTCCAAAAATAGACTGGGAAACACATTCTGTAAATGGGCTGGATGGTTTGGCGTTTGTAAAATGTGTGCAGGATAGTTTTTTGCAGCAGTACATAGAGGTATCAACCAGAGAAGGGGCAGTGCTGGACCTCCTGTTAGGAAATGAAGCAGGTCAGGTGATGGAGGTATGCGTTGGTGAGCACTTCGGGACCAGTGATCACAATACCATTAGTTTCAATATAATTATGGAGAGAGTCTGGACCTAGGGTGGAGATTTTTGATTGGAGAAAGGCTAACTTTGAGGGAATGCGTAAGGATTTAAAAGTAGTGAATTGGGACACTTTGTTTTATGGGAAGGATGTAGAAGAGAAATGAAGGACATTTAAAGGGGAAATTGTAAGAGTACAGAATCTTTATGTCCCTGTTAGGTTGAAAGGAAATAGTAAAAATTGGAAAGAGCCATGGTTTTCAAGGGAAATTGGACACGTTTCGAAAAAAGAGAGATATCTACAATAATTATAGGAGGCATGGAGTAAATGAGGTGCTAGAGGAGTATAAAGAATGTAAAAATAATCTTAAGAAAGAAATTAGGAAGGCTAAAATAAGATATGAAGTTGATTTGGCAAGAAAGGTGAAAGTAAATCCAAAGGGTTTCTACAGCTATATTAATAGCAAAGGGATAACGAGGGATAAAATTGGACCATTAGAGAGCCAGAATGGACAACTATCTGCAGAGCCAAAAGAGATGGGGGAGATATTGAACAATTTCTTTTCTTCGGTATTCACCAAGGAGAAGGATATTGAACTCTGTGAGGTAAGGGAAAAAAGTAGAGTAGCTATGGAAACTATGAGATTCAAAGAGGAGGAAGTACTGACACTTTTGAAAAATATAAAAGTGGATAAGTCTCCAGGTCCTGACAGGATATTCCCTAGGACATTGAGGGAAGTTAGTGTAGAAATAGCAGGAGCTATGACAAAAATATTTCAAATGTCATTAGAAACGGGAATAGTGCCGGAGGATTGGCGTACTGCACATGTTGTTCCATTGTTTAGAAAGGGTTCAAAGAACAAACCTAGCAATTATATACCTGTTAGTTTGACGTCAGTGGAGGGCAAATTAATGGAAAGGATGCTTAGAGATGATATATATAAGCATCTGGATAAACAGGGTCTGATCAGGAACAGTCAACATGGATTTGTGCCTGGAAGGTCATGTTTGACAAACCTTCTTGAATTTTTTGAAGCGGTTACTGGGGAAATTGATGGGGGTAAAGCAATGGATGTTGTCTATATGGATTTCAGTAAGGCCTTTGACAAGGTTCCCCATGGAAGGTTGGTTAAGAAGGTTCAATCTTTGGGTGTTAATGGCGGAGTAGCAAGATGAATTCAACACCCCTGGGGTGCCTCAGGGACCTGTGTTGGGTCCACTGTTGTTTGTCATGTACATCAATGATCTGGATGATGGGGTGGATAATTGGATAAGTAAGTATGCAGATGATACTAAGATGGTGGCGTTGTGGATGATGAAGTAGATTTTCATAGTCTACAGAGAGATTTGGGCCATTTGGAAAAGTGGGCTGAAAGATGGCAGATGGAGTTTAATGCTGTTAAGTGTGAAGTGCTACATCTTGGCAGGACAAATCAAAATAGGACGTACATGGTAAATGGTAGGGAATTGAGGAACGCTGTAGAACAGATCTAGGAATAACTGTGCATAGTTCCCTGAAGGTGGAATCGCATGTAGATAGGGTGGTAAAGAAAGCCTTTGGTGTGCTGGCCTTTATAAATCAGAGCATTGAATATAGGAGTAGGGAAGTAATGTTAAAATTGTACAAGGCATTGGTAAGACCAATTCTGGAGTATGGTGCACAATTTTGGTCGCCTAATTATAGGAAGGATGTCAACAAAATAGAGAGAGTACAAAGGAGATTTGCTAGAATGTTGCCTGGGTTTCAGCAACTATGTTACAGAGAAAGGTTGAACAAGTTAGGTCTTTATTCATTGGAGCGCAGAAGGTTAAGGGGGGACTTGATTGAGGTCTTTAAAATGATGAAAGGGATAGACAGAGTTGATGTGGATAAGCTTTTCCCATTGAGGGTAGGGAAGATTCAAACAAGAGGGCATGACATGAGAATTAAGTCTACAGACGTTTAGGGGTAACGTGAGGGGGAACTTCTTTACTCAGAGGGTGGTGGCTGTGTGGAATGAGCTTCCAGCAGAAGTGGTGGAGGCAGGATCGATTTTAACATTTAAAAGTAAAGTGGATAGGTATATGGACGGGAAGGGAATGGAGGGGTATGGTCTGAGTGCAGGTAGATGGGACTAGGGGAAAACAAATGGTCGGCACGGACTGGAAGGGCCGAGAGGGCCTGTTTCCGTGCTGTAGTTGTCATATGGTTCTATATGGTTATAAGATTGAATATTGACTTCTCTAACTTCAAGTAACCCTTCCTTTCCCTCTCTCTCCATCCCTCCCCCATCCTAGTTCTCCGACCAGTCTGACTGTCCAAAATTAAATTTTACATTATATGCCTCGTCGTCACCTTATCCCAGCTGACAATGTACCATTCCACATTTTCCTTGATCTTCGTCCCCTTTGATCTCTCATTGTCACATCTTACCCGTGCATGTCTCTGCGTCTCCCTCTCGCCTGACTCTCAGTCTGAAGAAGCTCAGTGACGTTTCTCGAGTTCCTTCTATCCAGTGATGCTGCCTGTCCCGCTGAGTTACCCCAGTGTTTTGTGTCCATCTCCGGCATTTCTCATGATTGCCTGCCATTTCATTTGTTTTGAAAGGATCTTTATTCACAGGATAAATAAACTGCCTCATCCATTAAGAGGGAAAGTTCAGGCATTTTTGACCCTGGAACTGATTAGGAAGCCATTTACATAAAGTGACTGCTGGCAGGCTCAGAGAGAATAACCTCGTTCCACGCATCAACATTCCACTGCAGCCATTTTCAATTTATATATAAGCTAGTTCAACTGAAATAGTGCTACTTTGCACGACAACATATCGAAATCAGACGACAATCAGTCGGTCCAATCTTTCTCAAAGCCCTTGAAAAGCTATCAGATGAAATTGTTCCACTGAACATTTCGGGAGCTGATTCTGCAAGTGGTGTCAAAGGAATAACTGGTGGCATTTCATTTTTCTTGCAAGTGCAAGAGATGCAATTAATGTGCCAGACGGAGTTTGCAAGTTCAAAATGTTCAGCTGCAAGAAACGACATCAGATATTCCACTGGATGTGTCAGCAGATGTTTAGAATACATCCAATGAATCCCCGTTGACACTGAAGATTAGCTGAACATATTTTGATGCAGGCTTCGTCAGCAGAGAGCACAACTGGCACTAAACAATGCGGGCAAATCTAAGAACAGTCTGATCTAAAGGGCCTGTCCCACTTAGCGATTTCTTTCGGCGATTTGCTGGCACCCGCCATAGTCACAGCAGGTTGCCAAAATTTTTCAACATGTTGAAAATCCAGCAGCGATCAGAAAAAGGCATGACTCTTTGGGCGACTACTCACGACCATACAGGCGTCACCCCGTGACATGTAGAGAGAGGAGAATAGGGGGGAGGAGTGCTGTAGGGGTTACCTAAAATTGGAGAATTCACTGTTCATACCATTGGGTTGTAAGCAATCCAAGTTCTATATGATGCTATGATGGCCTCAACTAACACTAAACAATTCCACTAAGTCTCAACTGAGTTATAAAAAACATTCATTTTAGCCATTTCCAAAGTGAAAACAAAACATAATTAATTCTTCAAAAGGTAATTACCCTGGTTTTCATGCAAAGTTTGGAAAAAAATTGAAATATTGGGGAATTAAAACTACAGTGCAGGAACTCATCATTCCGAGTCCTTGAACATTGTCTGGTCTACTGACTCCAAGCAGACCCATAGTTGCTGCTCTGCCTCCTCTGACCAGCTCTGTGCAATCCTCTTAATAACAATAATCGTGGCAATAATAATAAACTAAACTAAATGAGCAGGAAGAAACTGCAGATGCTGGTTCACAGCGAAAATAGATACAAAATGCTGAAGTAACTCAGCGGGTCAGGCAGCATCTCTGGAGAAAAGGAATAGGTGATCGTTTCAGGTCAAGACCCTTCTTCAGGCTGAGAGTCAGGGGAGAGGAACACGTGAGACAATAGACAATACACAATAGGTGCAGGAGTAGGCTATTTGGCCCTTCGAGCCAGCACTGCCATTCAATATGATCATCCCCAATCAGTACCCCGTTCCTGCCTTCTCCCCATATCTCCTGACTCCGCTATTTTTAAGAGCCCTATCTGGCTCTCTCTTGAAAGCATCCAGTGAACCTGCCTCCACTGCCCTCTGAGGCAGAGAATTCTACAGACTCACCACTCTCTGTGAGAAAAAATGTTTCCTCGTCTCCGTTCTAAATGGCTTACTCCTTATTCTTAAACTGTGGCCCCTGGTTCTGGACTCCACCAACATCGGGAACATGTTTCCTGCCTCTAGCGTGTCCAAGCCCTTAACAATCTTATATGTTTCAATGAGATCTCCTCTCATCCTTCTAAACTCCAGAGTGTACAAGCCCAGCTGCTCCATTCTCTCAGCATATGACAGTCCCGCCATCCCGGGAATTAACCTTGTAAACCTACGCTGCACTCCCTTTGCGAGAGGGAAGAAAAAGGTTCAGAACAAATCAGAGCCACCATCGATGATCAAGGAAAGGTGGAGCGCACAATGGTCTAATGTTGGCTGTGGGAGTGGTCATAACGAAGGTATATACGGATGCAAACATTGGAACTACCAGGATGACTAGGGTGGGGGAGGGACAGAGAGAGAGAGAGAGGGAATGCAAGGGTTACTATCAAGAATCGAAATATACGGGATTTAAAGCACAAAACTTCACTGCAGGAACTCATCATTCCTTGCAGTGTTATCACAACTGTGAAAGAATATGGCAACAGTCACTCAACAGCATCTATATATATCTGGCTGCCTGGATCTGTGACAGACAAAGCAGTTAACAGAACAACAAAAATATCACAGAATTATTGGCATTGTAAGGGAAAAAAATCTTTTCACACGGGATTTGGGTAAATATGATGCATTATGTTATAATCTGATATTATATCACATCGACATGATACCGGGGCTAAATGAAAGATATGTTTGTATTGCATAAAGTTATTGTGACTCTTACACTGATACAGTCAGCAAGAAACATACAAATGTTTTTGTTTTTTGTAACATGGGTGTCACGGTGTCCCACACTCCAAAGTCGTCCAGGTTTGCAGGTTAATTGGCTTGGTATAATTGTAAACTGTCCTTAGTGTGTGTAGGATAGTGTTAATGTGCAGCGATCGCTGGTCGGTGTGGACTCGGGCATGTTTCCCCACTGCATCTCTAACCTAAACATGATGCCACAGCAAAATGAAAGGCATGTTTGGATTGCAAGAAGTTACCATGAGGCTTACACTGACGCAATCAGCGTGTCATATTAAAGAAGGAAAAATAAAAATGTCTTTGTTTTTTTAACACGTGTAAACATCACTTTAACCTGAGATTTTATTTCCTTTAAGAATTCTAGTTTTGGCTGATGAGTTACTGAATGGTATTATGTGACAAGCAGATACCGAGTACAAATGGGAATAAATATAAACGGGTTCAGATGCCAGATGCACGGAAAAGTAATGAGATGGAAATGAAAACATCTAAGTAACAGCTTTCAGAAATAACATTACAAAATCGCGTACAATTTCAGGCCAGAGCTTTACTTGTTATACCCAAGCTTTTTCGCCATTTTATTCCTCTGCGGCATAAGCCTTTGCAACAAATTTGGTTGAAATCAGTTAATAATGCAGGGATTTACACTGCCTTACCCAGGTTGTCCACACAGCTAAGGCAGACACAAAAACTGGAGTAACTCAGCGGGTCAGGCAGCGAATCTGGAGAAAAGGAATAGGTGACGTATCGTGTCGAGAGTCGGGGGAGAGGGAACTGAGAGATATGAAAATGTACATAGAACAAATTAATGCAAAAAACGGCAGATCAAAGCCAGCAGCAACGATCAAGGAAAGGTGGAGCCCACAATGGTCCATTGTTGGGTGTGAGAAAAGGTGATTAAGAGTAATTCAACAGTTAAAGTCAGCCGGGAGACAGTGAAACTAGTACAACGACTGGGGTAGGGGAGTGTCGGAGAGAGAGGGAATGCAAGGGTTACCTCAAGTTAAAGATATCAATGTTCATACCGCTGGGTTGCAAGCTGCCCAAGCGAAATATGAGGTGCTGTTCCTCCAATTTGTGTTTGGCCTCACTCTGAGTGGAGGAGGCCCAGGACAGAAAGGTCAATGTGGGAATTGGAGGAAAGTGTTCCACGCAGCTAAATTTGCTTTCATCTCCAAGTGTTTTCAATGTGACACCTTTCTATTCTGTCAGTGTATGTGCATCAGTTCGGATTCACCCCTCTTTATCAAGAAATTGGAATAAATCATTCCTGATACCAAACAAACCTTGAGATGAACAATGTTTTGTCCTTTGTCATTACATTTTTTTTCAAAGCAAGACAATGTTTTGTAAATTTACAATGCAAAAGCACATGTTCGTAAAGTATTTGCTGAAACCTTCCATCTGCTTTGAGTCGCAAGTAAGCTGGTCTACTTGTTAGTTGGTGGGAGATGGATGGTACTGCGGCAACCCTGGATGGCTCTTTGGGCGACTACTCACGACCATACAGGCGTCACCCCAATGCTTCAGTGGATGTGGCCACACATGGCTGAGGTTAGGAACAGCACCAAGCGTCAAAGCATTCGACTCTGACACCCTTCTGCAGCTCGCTCGAGTAACCTGGAGGACAGCTCACAGCAGGAAGTTATCTTCTTAAGGTAGACACAAAAAGCTGGAATAACTCGGCAGGGCAGCTCCAGTTTTTTGTGTCTATCTTCGGTTTAAACCAGCAGGATTTGCAGTTCCTTCCGACACAAGTTATCTCCCTGTATCCCTTTTCCTGAACTAGTTTGAAGAAGGGTCTCGACCTGAAACGTCACCCATCCCTTCTCTCCAGAGATGCTGCCTGTCCCACTGAGTTACTCCAGCTTTTTGTGCCTATCTTCGGTTTAAACCAGCATCTGCAGTTCATTCCTACACAAGTTATCCTCTCATGCTTTCAACATTTGACACCTTGGCTTTTCCCAGTCAAAGTTAAACTGTGTCAACGGGCTCACCACAAAATATCTGATGTGGTGCTGAAGGTTGCAAACAATAAGGCAATGCTGATGTTGTTTGTATTTGGCAAGCTTTACATCAGCTTTCTGCTTGCTGTTTTTGTTTTATTGTTCTTTTGAATTGAATGCTCTCATATATAAAAAATACAATTTTTACAAATATATTACAGCAGCTGATAGACAGGTAACAGCAGCTAACAAACCATTTATAACCATCCAGTTTTGTGCACAGTAGGCATCTGATAAAAGCTGTTCCGGAGAAAAATAGCAAACATTACGCTGTACTTACCTGTAGAAATAGAAAAAAAATGTTTCTCATTTATTATGTTGTTTGCAGTGTACTATGTTTACATATTCTGTTTTTTAGGTGGCCCTTTGCCTTCCTTCGTCACTGAAATAGAGTCTTATTTAACTTGCAGATTTTGTAACAACAACATGATGAACAAAATAGATTCAGAAAAATAAACAGAAAATGCTGAAAATACTCGGCAGTACAGGCAGCTTCTGTGGAAAGAGAGGCATTGAATGCATCAGGTCAGAACTCTGCATCAGAGCCCTATTCTGATGAATGGTTCACACAAAATGGCGCCAAAACCAGGCCGAGAAGGAGATCTATTATTCATTATATTCAAAATATTTACTTCAACAGCAGCATTTCAAGAGAGTCAAGAGTCAAGAGTGTTTTATTGTCATATGTCCCAGATAGAACAATGAAATTCCCACTTGCAGCAGCACAACAGAACACGCAAACATAGTACACACTGTAAACAATATAATAACTGAGTAAAAAAGAGTTTAGTGTGCGTCTATACACATGCAAACATGCACATAACAAACAATAATAGTGCAGTAATAACATTAATAGTCCAATTTAGACACAAAATTCTGGAGTAACTCAGCGGGATGTTTCGGTTCGAGACCATTCTTCAGACAGTCTGAAGAAGGGTCTCGACCCGGAATGTCACCCATTCCTTCTCCCCAGAGATGCTGCCTGTCTCGATGAGTTACTCCAGCATTTTGTGTCTACCTTCAATTTAAACCAGCATCTGCAGTTCTTTCCTACACAATAATAGTCTATGTAGTTCAGAGCTTATTTGAGGTTGTAGTGTTTAATTGCCTGATGGCTGTAGGGAAGAAGCTGTTCCTGAACCTGGACGTTACAATTTTCAGGCTCCTGTACCTTCTTCCCGATGGCAGGGTTGAAATGGCCAGGGGGGATGTGGGGCCTATGATGATGCAGGCTGCCTTTTTGAGGCAGCGACTCCGGTAAATCCCTTAGATGTTGGGGAGGTCAGAACCCCTGATGACTGGGCAGTGTTCACAACTTTTTGCGGTCTTCTTCGTTCCTGGGCATTCAAGTTGCTGAACCAGGCCGAGATGCAACCAGTCAATACGCTCCGTACTGTACATCTGTAGATGTTCGAGAATCCTCTCTGACATACCGAATCTCCATAATCTTCTCAAGAACTAGAGGCATTGAGTTAGAAGTAGAGAGTTCTTTCTTTGTAATTGCATCAGTGTGCTGGGTCCCAGGAAAGATCTTCAGAAATATGCACGCCCAGGAATTTGAAGCTTTTGACTCTCTCCACCATTGTCTTGTCCATATAGACAGGTTTATGGGTTCTCATCCTTCCTCTTCCAAAAGTCCACAATCAGTTCCTTGATATTGAGAGCCAGGTGGTTGTAGTGGCACCATTTGGCCAGTCAGTCGATCTCACTCCTATACTCTGACTCAACATCATCTGTAATTCATCCGACAGTGGTGGTGTCATCAGTGAACTTGAAGATGGAGTTCGCACTGTGTCCGGCCATACAGTCATGAGTATAGAGCGAGTGCTCCCGTACTGATGGTTATTGAGGAAGACAAAAATGCGGGAGAAACTCCAAGGGTGAGGCAGCATCTACGGAGCAAAGAAATAGGCAACGTTTCGGGTCGAGACCCTTCTTCAGGTCTGAAGATCTGCAGTTCCCTCTTAAACATTATTGAGGAAGAAGTGTTTTTGCCAATTCAAAATGAGGAAATCGAGGATCCAGTTGAGAATGCACATTTCTTGCACTAACTATGCTCTTCTTAATCGAGTTCAACTTTATTGGACTATATCATCCACTAAACGTTATTCCCTTTATCCGTACACTATGAACAGCTTGATTGTAATCATGCCGTCTTTTCGCTGACTGGATAGTACGCAACAAAAAAGCTTTTCACTGTACCTTGGTACACGTGACAATAATAAACTGAAATAAATGTGGTCTGGACCCGAAACGTTAACTTTTTCTCTTTCTACACGTGTAGTCTGACCTGCGGAGTATTTCCAGTATTAACATATTTTCAGGATATGTTCACTGAATGGTTTCAGAGATTTGGAAGATAGTTATGTGCATGTTACTATCAACGCGACCTGTAACCCAGGTGGATTTATCAAGCTATAAGGCTTGTCACTTTCCAGCATTCAACGTCACAATAACACATCCTCCATCAATTTATTTAGTGTTATAATATTCATGCTTCGCTGCTTTATGATCACACTGTACGCAGCTTGGTGACAGAAAGAACTGCAGATGTAGATTTACAAAAATAACAATATGCTAGAGTAAGTCAATGGGGCAGGCAGCAACTTTGGAGAACAGGAATATCCATGTCCACCAGAGATGCTACCTGACCCACTAAGTTCCCCCAGTACTTTTTTTTTCCTTCTTTGCACAGCTTTTCCAGTTTGACTTGCAATATAATTGTAAATTGTCTCTAGTGTGTGTAGGATAGTGTTAGTGTGCAGGGATTGCTGGTCGACGCGGACCCGCCTGTTTCCGAACTGTATCTCTCAGCGACACTTTTTAGTAGATTTAGGTCCGATTTATTCTCAAAGAGAAGATAGACACAGGTCAGACAGCATCTCTGGAGAAAAGGAACAGGTGACGTTTCGGGATGAGACCCTTTTTTCTATTCGACCCGAAACGTTGGCTGTTTCTTTTCTCCAGAGATGATGTCTGACCCGCTGAGTCTTTTGTGTCTATCTTTGGTTTAAACCAGCATCTGCAATTCCTTCCTACACATTTATTCTCAACGAGCCCCATCTTACCTGGGATATTGTGTATGGTGATGGCAAGAATGAGTAATATAATGCGTTTCCAACTGCTCTGTTGTTGCTCAGATCTCGATTGGCTGAACGGCATCAGACTCTCGGAGTTGTCAGACTGCGGCGCTCTCTTCCTCTGATGGACTTCTCCATTATCTGCTTTGTCTGAAAGGATAAATTATCATCAATAAGAAAGCTGAAATACGTTTTGAGAAATGATTTTTGTTTATTTCTTTTCACCATCTTAAATAGTTTGACATTCTGAATTGAAAGGAATCTTTTCCAGGACTTGCAAAAACATAATAACCTTCAGCTCACAAACATGTTTTCAGAAAAAAAGGCACATGGTCGAGCATTCTGTCCTTCCATTTTCCACCGGCTCTGATAAGGAGAAAGATTCTAGTGTAATGGCTTTTGCCAACTGCTAATACAAGTACAGCGCAGTAAGTAGTAACTTTAAAAGGACACTTTACCTCAGAATCTCCCTAAGCACTTTACAGCAAATGGATGACATTTTAAAGAACAAAAACTGTGCTAATGGAGGAAATGTAATGGAATAAAATTTAAGATGGGCTCCCATCAGGCAAACAATTAAACAGCAATTCTTGTGTTTCAAAGGAGAAAGATGCAATTCCAAAATCACCAACTGAATCAAATTCAAAAGAACACATTTTAAGTGGATTGGTTTGTATGGGTGCATTAAGTGGAACTCTAATTTGTCCAGTGTTCAGGTCCGACCCAACTGAACAGCAGCAGGTAAAAGAACACGAAGTGCTGGAGTAACTCTGTTGGTCAGGCAGCATGCTGTGATTTACGGACTGTTCCCAGGGACACATTCAGAGGCTGACATCGAGTGCTGCTGGAGGGTCATCAACTCGGTAAAAGACGCCCTTTGGTCTGCCCGAGCATTGTTCACCACCCAGCAGAGCGAGATGTCCGTCAGGGAATGTTGCCGACTGGCCCGCTGCAGACTGCAGGAGTACGTGCTGAGGGACGCACTGAAGCTCGGTGCAGCCAACGCCAAGGCTCGGTGGGGGAGGGCCACAGTCTAAGGCCCTTCCGCTGCTGGACATGGGGGGTACGGTATGGTGGAGACGCCCCTCAATATAAGGGAAGGTATCCCACGCCATTGTGGCACGAGTGGGGGACTGATTTGTGGAAATTTGGGGAAAAGAAACTGTATTGATCTATTGTACAGCCTCCGAAAATGTCGGATGGATTTTCCGCAAGGTTAATGTATTGTACATATTTATCATTTGAATAAAGTATATTTTGAAATTTTAAAAAAAAAGCATCTCTGGAGAACATGGATAGGAGACCTCTCTTCAGACTAATTGTAGGTGGGAGGGAGGGGAAAATAAGGCTGCACAAAGCGTGTGGGGGGGGGAGGGGAGAGAGAGAGGAGAGAGAGGAGAGAGAGGGGAGAGAGGGGAGAGAGGGGAGAGAGAGGAGAGAGAGGAGAGAGAGGAGAGAGAGGAGAGACCTCTATAAGATTTCCCCTCATCCTCCTACACTCAACATCTTTCCTATAACATGGTGCCCAGAACTGAACACAATACTTCAAATTCAGCCTCACCAGCGTCTTATACAACTGCAACATGACCTCCCAACTTCTATGCTCATGACCTCCCAACTTCTATACTCAATACTCTGACTGATGAAGGCCAATGTGCCAAAATCCTTTTTTGATCTACCTGTAAGGAACCATGCACCAGCACTCCTAGATGCCTCTGCTTTACGACACTGTGTGGGTCCTGCCCATGTTAGACGTCCTAAAATGCAACACCTCAATAAATTCCATCAACCATTCCTCAGCCCACCTGGCCAATCGATCAAGATCCTGTTGATAATTTATCACAACCACCTATCTGCAAAACCACCCACTTTTGTATACGAAGGAACTCCAAATGCTGGAAAATCGAAGGTAGACAGAAATGCTGGAAAAACTCAGCAAGTGGGGCAGCATCTATGGAGAGAAGGAAATAGGCGACGTTTCGGGTCGAAACCCTTCTTCAGACTAAAGAAAGTCTCATAGAAACATAGAAAATAGGTGCAGGAGGAGGCCATTCAGCCCTTCGAGCCAGCACCGCCATTCATTGCGATCATGGCTGATTGTCCCCAATGAATAACCCGTGCCTGCTTTCTCCCCATATCCCTTGACTCCACTAGCCCCTAGAGCTCTATCTAACTCTCTCTTAAATCCATCCAGTGACTTGGCCTCCACTGCCCTCTGTGGCGGGGAATTCCACAAATTCACAACTCTCTGGGTGAAAAAGTTTTTTCCCACCTCAGTCTTAAATGACCTCCCCTTTATTCTAAGACTGTGGCCCCTGGTTCTGGACTCGACCCGAAACATCGCCTATTTCCTTCGCCCCATAGATGCTGCCTCACCCGCTGAGTTTCGCCAGCATTTTTGTCTACCCACTGTTGTATCATCTGTAAACTTGCTTGCTGTGTTTACACATCTGTTGTGCTGCTGCAAGCAAGAATTTCATCATTTCTTTTCGTATGACAATAAAACACTATTTGAGTCAGCTAGTGAGGTGCCGGCAAGTGCAACACCACCCCAGGTCTGCCGACTGTCGACAATACTGCCAGCGGGCTGGCTAACGAAGCTGATGGGAGGAATGAGCACACATTCTCGTTGTCCGATGTGAGGAGGGCTCTGACACGGGTGAACATGAGGAACGCTGCAGGCCCCGATGGCATCTCGGGGCGAGTACTTGCGTCCTGTGCTACGCAGCTAGCTCCGGTGCTCACTACAATATTCAACCTCTCCCTGGACAAGTCCGTAGTCCCTGCCTGCTTCAAAAAATCCACCATTGTACCCGTAGCAAAGAATGCCTCCCCAGCCTGTCTGAATGACTACCGTCCGGTGGCCCTCACCTCGGTCGTCATGAAATGCTTTGAGAGGCTGGTGAAGAAACACATCTGCGCCTTCCTCCCTCGCAACATGGACCCGTTACAATTTGCATACCGTCCGAACAGATCCAGGGACGATGCGGTCTCCCAGGTTCTGCACACCGCTCTCTCCCATCTTGACAGCCAGAAGGGGGCTACGTGAGGATGCTGTTCATAGACTTCAGTTCAGCCTTCAACACGATAGTCCCCACCAGACTGGCCACGAAGCTACTGGATTTAGGGCTCTACACCCCCCTGTGTGCCTGGGTCCTGAACTTTCTCACCACCAGGCCCCAGGTAGTCAAGATGGGAGGGAATACATCAAAGTCCCTCACCCTGAGCACAGGATCCCCCCAGGGTTGCGTCCTCAGCCCCCTATTGTACTCCCTGTACACACATGACTGTGTGGCTAGGTTCAGCTCCAACTCGATAATCAAGTTTGCTGATGACACTGTGGTGGTGGGCCTGATCTCAGACAACGATGAGAAGGCCTACCGGGAGGAGGTAGCTGATCTGGCACTCTGGTGTCAGGACAACAGCCTCCTCTTGAACATCAAAAAAACTAAGGAGCTGATCGTGGACTTTAGGAGGGCACACCATCCGAGGACGTACACACCATTGAGGATAAATGGGGATACTGTGGATAGGGTGAGCTGTTTTAAATACCTGGGAGTCCACATCTCTGAGGATATGACATGGACATCGCACGCTGCAGCACTCGTGAGTAAGGCAAGGCAGCGCCTTTACCACCTCAGGCAATTGAGGAAATTCAGAGTGTCTCCGAGGATCCTCCAGTGCTTCTACTCAGCGGCTGTGGAAAGCATCTTGTCCGGAAATATTACAATCTGGTTTGGGAATTGCTCTGCCCAGGACAGGAGGGCTCTGCAGAGAGTAGTGCGTTCGGCCGAACGCACTATGGGAACTTCACTCGCCCCTCTGCAGGAACTATACATCAGGAGGTGCAACTCCAGAGCCAATAAGATCATGGGAGACCCCTTCCACCCCTGCAACGGACTGTTCCAGCTGCTACGGTCAGGCAAACGCCTCCGTTGCCATGCTGTGAGAACGGAGAGGATGAGAAGGAGCTTCTTCCCAGAGGCCATTCGGACTGTAAACTCCTATCTCACCAGGAACTAACTTTACTAACTTTACTGTACCACAATGCCGCCCATAATATTTAATATGAAAAAGAACATGTGATTCTGTTTGTAGTTTGTTGGTTGTTTGTTTGTTTTTTTGCACAAAGTCCGCGAGCACGGCCACTTTTCATTTCACTGCACATCCCGTATGTGTATGTGACGAATAAACTTGACCTGACTTGACTTGGATAGGTGGCGTTTCAGGTCAGAACGCTACTTCAGAATGATTATGGTGGTGGTGGGGCGAAGAGAGGGTTGGAGGAGAGGAGAAGCAGAGCAAAGCCTGCCCCCTCACTTGCGTCTGTCACCCGCCAGACTTTGTCATGCCCCCCACTCCCCCCCCGCCCGTCTCTTCCAGACCCACTCCCCCAAACTTTAACCACAATCACTCTCTCTCCCTCTCTCTCTCAGAATTCCTGTTTGCAAACATGATTCCTGCAGCAGTTCTGATGTTGAGAGTGATCACAGCTCTGCTGAAATTTTAGTCTACCGTGACATGTTCCAACTGGCAAGTAATTAATATTCTCCCACTAGCAACATAATTAATCGTATTAACAGAAATGTGCAGATAAAATTCGATAAAGAATTCAGAAGAAAGGGGTCTTGCTTTGGAGATATGCCCTGACCATGAATGAATAGATGGCATGGCCTATTCACGGAGAATGGTGACCCTCTGGAATTTGCCACAATGGAGACTTGTGGAGGCTGGATCATTGAGAGTGTAAAAATAGAACACAGACACGTTTTAAAGGGTCAGGGAAACGAAGGACGCATGGAATTGCCTTGCATCATTTGCCAATTGCAAACTGTGCTACAGACTCCCCAACAAAACAAAATATAGTTATCAGATCTATTCATTTTTTAATTCTTGAAAATTTGAATAGAATTACGCAGTAACCATCCAAATTCCAGGAAACATGATCTCAATCTGTGTAAAAATACTAGAAACAAGGAGCTGCAGATGCTGGTTAATGCGCAGAAGTGTCGGAGTAACTCAGCTGGTCAGGCTGCATCTCTGGAATACATGGATAGCAGACGATCAGCCATGATCACAATGAATGGTGGTGCTGGCTCGAAGGGCCGAATGGCCTCCTCCTGCACCTATTTTCTATGTTTCTATGTTCCTATGCTTCTATGATGCTTCGGGTCGAGACCCTTCTTCAGAAACGTCACCCATTCCTTCTCTCCAGGGATGATACCTGTCCCGCCGAGTTACTGCAGCATTTTGTGTGTATCTTTGGTGACACCTATCCCTGTTCTCCAGAGATGCTGACTGACCTGCTGAGTTATTCCAGCACTTTAAGGATGTGTGGAACTAGCACACAGGAAGGATTGAGGCCTAAGGCAAAGCAGTCATGCTCATTGTGAAAGGTGGGACAGGCTTGAGGGACTGATTGGCCTACTCCTGCTTCTATTTTCCCATGTCCATACGTGAGAGATGGAGAACAAATAGTAGATGCAACTGACTTTGTTCAGAAATAGAAGAGCAACAGTTAATAAAGTAAACGTGGTGTTTGGCCACCATTCCAAATCGATGCAATATTGATTCATGGACGTTACACTGAAGCGGGAGACGCTCCAGTTGTGCAACATCGTCAGTACCATGTAACCTGGTCAATGAAGCACAAGATGAGCAATAAGATTCTGGAAAGATGGCCGTGAATCCCTTATGTTGGTGAATCGAGGTACAAGCGATGGTCAGAACAAGAAAATTGCAACAAATGGACGCATGGCGGCACGGTGGCGCAGCGGTAGAGTTGCTGTCTTACAGCGCCAGAGACCCGGGTTCGATCCTGACTACGGGTGTTGTCTGTACGGAGTTTTTACATTCTCCCCAGGATGGGATTTTTCTTGCACCAACTCCCTACAGCTCAGGCATAGGATGCCTTTTTTTTAATATATAAATCATATATTTTTTTACAAAACTATTTGGCAAGGATGCGCTTATTTTCCTCTGGGCATAAAGGAATTTGTTGGGGGCACTGAACATTTCTATTAACTGAATAACACCTGACTACTGAATGGGGTGAAATATGACTCTCAATTGATCATTCAATTAATAGGAGCTGAATGCACTGATTGAGAAGACCTAACATGCTGCAATTCTGATGGACTGAGATAATTAGTAGCTCCTTCAAGCACTGACAGCGCACTCATTACTGCCAGCATCACATTTTTTATCGTTCAACGCCACATAATGACGCCTATAATTCGCCAGGTCCCCAGTGCATCATTTTCATTACTATTGTCCTCATTGAATTTCAGAAAAATGAGGTGTCATTTTTCCATCTCTCCCTGTCTGCTGCTATGCCACTGGTCTAAAATACACTGTCCTCAGAAGACGTTGGGAACACAGTGGGATCAATCTTGTCTTTAAAGATGATCTGAAAAAAAAACCCCACACCAATGGAAATGTAACCAGACCAGACTCACTCAGCAAACAGCTCAGGAGCCTCCTGAACAAGGGCAGTGAACTGATTTTTTTTTTACCGTCATTATCAGCACCAAAAAAATGTAAACACTAATGTTGAGCACAATATGTCAAACCATCAACGATGTCACCAAAAATAAAAGTCGCAAAGTGCTGGAGTAACTCAGCGGGTCAGGCAGCATCTCCGGAGAACATGGACAGGCGACGTTTCGGGTCAGACGGAAGAGGAGACCTAACTCCAAACGTCCCTGTCCATGTTGTCCAGAGATGCTGCCTGTCCCGCTGAGTTACTCCAGCACTTTGTGTCTTTTTTTATTTGTAACCAGCACCTGCAGTTCCTTGCCCTTGTCGGGTTTATGGAGCGAGCTGTCAGAGGAAGAAGTTGGTGCAGGTACAAGGATGTCAACCACTTTGAAACTTTTTGCTCTCATTACCAGAATATTAAGCATCCAATTTATTCTGAACTCAAGCCATTTAAAAAAAAACAATAATTTTCGATGATATTGTTTCTCGATGCTAAAGTCAAGATGCCTTGAAATTTCTGGGAAATTTTTAAAAAGGACGAACTACATAGCCTTTGTATAACTTTCATCAGAATATCCTTCTTGTTTTACAGTCGACAAAGTGTTCTGAAGAAAAGCACAGCTGGCAACTTGCACAAGGCAATAAACGGGCGATCAATAATCCTGGAGACCCAAGCGACTGTAGATGCTGGAATCTGAAGCAACAAACAATCTGCCCGAGGAATTTGGTGGATTGAGTAACATCCTGTGGTGGGAAGGGAATTGTTGATTTTCCAGGTCGAAACAGTGCATCAGTCTTAATCCTGACGCAAGGTTACAATTCCATTCCCTCCAGCTGATGCTGTTCGACCTGCTGAGTTCCTCCAGCAGATTGGTGTTGAATCAGTAAATCTGCTTGGGTGGGGTGGATTGAGGCAAAGAACTTGCTTTCTCAAATGGAATCATAAAATATTTAACATCCACACAAAAAAAATGAAAACAGCGGTGGCTACAGATAAACTTCTCATTTTAAGAAGACGCTTCCAATACTGCACAGGATGTCTGCATATCCGTAAGAAATAACTGCAGATGCTGGTTTACATCGAAGGTAGACAAAATGCTGGAGTAACTCAGCGGGGACAGGCAGCATCTCTGAATAAAAGGAATGAATGTGTGAAGTTTCCGGTCAAGACCCTTCTTCAGACTGGACTCTGAAGTCTGAAGACTCCAATCTGTAGAAGGGTCTTGACCCAAAATGTCACCCTTTCCTTCTATCCAGAGATGCTGCCTGTCCGGCCTGGTTACTCCAGCATTTTGTGTCTAAACCTGCATATCCTGAGGTTTACACAGATGCTTCAGATTTAACATGCAATTCATAAAGAACCTCACTTTATCGCGCCTGTTCCATTCGCAAGTCACTTGCTTTAAAAATATCTGGAAACATCTGTTACACAAACTAGATGCACCTGCAAACAGCCACCATTTAAACATAGAAACATAGAAACATAGAAATTAGGTGCAGGAGTAGGCCATTCAGCCCTTCGAGCCTGCACCGCCATTCAATATGATCATGGCTGATCATCCAACTCAGTATCCCGTACCTGCCTTCTCTCCATACCCTCTGATCCCCTTAGCCACAAGGGCCACATCCAACTCACTCTTAAATATAGCCAATGAACTGGCCTCAACTACCCTCTGTGGCAGAGAGTTCCAGAGACTCACCACTCTCTGTGTGAAAAAAGTCTTTCTCATCTCGGTCTTAAAGGATTTCCCCCTTATCCTTAAGCTGTGACCCCTTGTCCTGGACTTCCCCAACATCGGGAACAATCTTCCTGCATCTAGCCTGTCCAACCCCTTAAGAATTTTGTAAGTTTCTATAAGATCCCCTCTCAATCTCCTAAATTCCAGAGAGTATAAACCGAGTCTATCCAGTCTTTCTTCATAAGACAGTCCTGACATCCCAGGAATCAGTCTGGTGAACCTTCTCTGCACTCCCTCTATGGCAATAATGTCCTTCAACAGTTCTTTTAGTTTAGTTCAGAGGTAGAGCGCGGAAGCAGGCCCTTCGGTGCACCGAGTCCACACTGACCAGCAATCCCCATTCACTGCACACTAGGGACAATTTACAATTTTTACAGAAACCAATTAACCTACAAACCTGGACGTCGTTGGAATGTGGGAGGAAATTGGAGCACCTGGAGAAAACCCACGCGGTCACAGTGAGAACGTACAAACTCCGTACGGACAGCACCCGTAGTCAGGATCGAACTCGGATCTCTGGCGCTTTAAAGCAGCAACTCTACCGCTGTTCCACCGTGCTGACAGGGTGGTCCTGGGCATATTTTCTTCATCCAGCCTTTTATTCTCAATAGTCATAAAATGACCCAAAGTACAAGCAACTATTAAACGTTGGTGGTCCGTGAATTGGGAGAGGAAACCAGAGACACAGGCCTGAGTTTTGAGGAAGTTTTTGAAGGATGCATGAGCGAGGAAATGAACCTACGAAGGGGAGGGAAGGACAGGGGAAATGACAAATGTGTGAAACAGTAGCAATAGAGTGGTGAGATATTCATAGCCTAGCAGTATTCTAAAAATGAGGGGCTGGTTGCAACAACAAAATACATTGAGCCCTACTGCATATAAGGTTATGCTATTAAAAAACGAAACTACTGGGGTTGCAGATTAACCCACAGAGATATTCCTCAATACTAAAAAATCAGCAGTCAAGGAATATTGCAAGAAAGTACTGTACGTTACGTTATGCAGCTGCTCCAGCTGTCTGGTTCTGGCTACACTTTCTCAAACACACCAAGCTTTCAGAGAACAGCTCTTAGACAGTAGTCTTGCAACTAATACATCCAAGTCCTTTCATCTGGCAGTACTTCATTGCAAGTGGCTGCTGGTGCTCTCTCATGAACTGTGAACAGTAATGATTTTTAATGCAGTTTTGACTACTTGCAAAGAGGAGCTCTTTTGGGGTAAAAATTTGCACAAAATCCAATACTACCCAGATTGCAGAATACGGAAACGTGCTTCTCAGACAACGAGATTCCTTTGAAGTGCAGGGGCTAATGTGATGTGGAAATGTATGTCACATAGGAATAATAGTGATGGCTGAGATTAGAGCTGACACCACAGTCGGTTGAGATGCTCCATGCTCTACCACTGGAACTTGTGGCTGACTTGGAGTATTCCGCCAGGCATTAGACACAAAAAGGTGGAGTTAACTCAGCAGGTCAGGAGTATCTCTGGAGAAAAGGAATAGGTGACATTTTGGGTCAAGACCCTTCTTCATACTGTGGTTCAGAGAAAATGGAAACGAGAGATTTGGATGGTGATATAGAGGGATACAGAACAAGTGCGTTCCATCACGCAAGACAGGAAAGTCTCGTCATGTCTTAGTCCAAAGTTTAACTGCGATCAGTCAGTCCTTCAGACTCACCAACATTGGTGCGCTGGGAAAACGATCTTCCACAGATGGCACTGGCAACTTACAACAGAACAAAGACAAAGGCCATTAAAGAAATGGTGAAGTTAGGTATGGACAAAACGAACTGCTGAGGCAGCTTTACAAAATAAAAAAACAAAGTATTGGACCAACTTAGCAGGTCAGGCAGCATCTCTCAGCATCCATTTAAGACATGGATAGGTGAAGCTTTGGGTCGGGACCCATCTTCAGACAGTAAAGTGCAGTCCCGAACCAAAACGTCATCTATCCAAGTCTTCCAGAGATGCTGCCTGCCCCACTGAGTTTCTCCACCACTTCGTGTTCATTAAGTTAGGTCTTTTGAATAACTAGTCTCCATCTTCTTTCACGAGCTTCTAAAATCGGATGACACTCCACTGGACTAATGCTACAAACACTAAAAGTCAAACAGATAAGTGGGTGAAAAAAGAAAGAAAATTCTGGCCTTGATATGAACACTAAAATATATTTATTTAGATGTAGAAACAGTCTGAAGAAGGGTCTCGACCCGACAGGTCACCTATTCATGTTCCCCATGGATGCTGCCTGACCTGCTGAGTTACTCCAGCACTTTAGACAATAGATAATAGGTGCAGGAGTAGGCCATTCAATGTGATCATGGCTGATCATCAACAATCATTTCCTATTCCTGCCTTTTCCCCATATCCCGTGACTCCGGTATCTTTAAGAGCCCTATCCAGCTCTCTCTTGAAAGCATCCACAGAACCTTCCTCCATCACCCTCTGAGGCAGAGAATTCCACACACTCACAACTCTCTGTGAGAAAATGTGTTTCCTCATCTTCGTTCTAAATGGCTTACCCCTTATTCTTAAACGGTGGCCCCTGGTTCTGGACTCCCCCAACATCGGGAACATGTTTCCTGCCTCTAGCGTGTCCAAACAATCTTATATGTTTCAATAAGATTCCCTCTCATCCTTCTAAACTCCAGAGTGTACATGCCCAGCTGCTTCATTCTCTCAGCATATGACAGTCCCGCCATCACTGGAATTAACCTTGTAAACCTACGCTGCATTCCCTCAATAGCAAGAATGTCCTTCTTCAAATTAGGGGAGCAAAACTGCACACAATACTCCAGGTGTGGTCTCACTAGGGCTCTGTACAACTGCAGAAGGACCTCTTTGCTCCTATACTCAACTCCTCTTGTTATTAAGGCCAACATGCCATTCGCTTTCTTCACTGATTGCTGTACCTGCATGCTTACTTTCATAGACTGATGAACATGGACCCCCAGATCCCGCTGTACTTCCCCTTTTCCCAACTTGACGACATTTAGATAGTAATCTGCCTTCCTGTTTTTGCTACCTATGTGGATAACCTCACATTTCTCCACATTAATCATCATCTGCCATGCCTCTGCCCACTCCCCCAACCTGTCCAAGTCACCCTACATTCTCATAGCATCCTCCTCACAGTTCACACTGCCACCCAGCTTTGTGTCATCTGCAGATTTGCTAATGTTACTTTGAATCCCTTCATCCAAATCATTGATGTATATTGTAAATAGCTGCGGTCCCAGCACCGAGCCTTGCGGTACCCCACTAGTCACTGCCTGCCATTCTGAAAGGGGCCCGTTAATCCCCACTGTCTGTTTCCTGTCTGCCAACCAATTTTCTATCCATGTCAGCACTCTACCGCCAACACCATGTGCCCTAATTTTGCAAACTAATCTCCTATGTGGGACCTTATCAAATGCGTGTCCTTTTTAGACCATCATCTTAGAAAGGATGTTTTACAATTTCTATTCCGACTGTCTTTTGTCTGACTCCCTTTAATTCTCATTCCTCCCCTCCCCGTTTCTCCTCTGCCAGTTTGTTAGTCAATCACGGCTCTCGGATTCAAGCAAGTGACCATCCAGGCGTAACCGATAAGACGGGAAGGTGAGTGTCTGCAAACCGCTGGAAGGGCACAGCAGGACGATCAATAAGAGAAACGCTGGCAAAATACAGTGGAGGAACAATATAATACTGAGTGAATATGACAGGTTTAATAAACCAGAAATAAAGCAAGGAAGCTCGCACCCCAGGGTTCCAGCCACGGAGGCTTTGTACTGTGCATTGAGAACTGAAATTACCAGTTGTCAGAATGGTAGTGAGACCTGCGACAGCATTTGCATGGTGATAATATGTTTCATTCAGTTCAGGTAGGAATTGATTGGAAGTGTACCTTTGGGGCAATATTTTCTTTCTTTCTCTCTTTCGTTATTACTTTCTCAGGCCTTGCACATCATTTACTGTCATTCTCAATTGGCCTAGAGATGCTGGTTGTTTTCTTGAATGACTGCAGAGAACGTACTCCCACAATAACACTGCATCTAGAGGATTCTAGGATGTGGACTCAGTCTTTATAAAGGAACATTAATACACTTCCAAACTTGAACTTTACTTGTAGATTCAAAGCCATGAGACAATTCAGCACAGTACTGTAGAGTACGGCACTATGGCACAATGGAATACCTCACAGCACCAGAGACACGGATTTGATCCTTACCTCGGATGTTAGCTGTGTGGAGTTTGCACGCTCTCCCCGGCCGGAACCAACCTGAGGGCTCCAGTCGCGGAGCTGGCCGACTTTGGAGCAGGAAGAGCTTTGGTGGCGCGCGGCTGCGACCCGACCGGAGCTTGGGAGGCTCCGGCCGCAGGCCCGGTGGACAGGGGCATCTGGAGCTCGCAGGTCTCTGGTGGGAGACCGCTTTTCGGAGCTCCCGCAACGGCAACTTCTCCCACCGGAATCGCGGGGTTAAATGACTTGGAGCGGGTCCTAACATCGCCCGGCGCGGCTTAATGGCCGCGGGACTTGCCATCGCCCGCCGGGGGCTTTAACATCGGGAGCCCCAGTCGCCTCGACGCTGCAGTTGGACTGCTGGATCGCAGGAGAAGAGCAAAGAAGAGATAAGACTTTTGCCTTCCATCACAGTGAGGAGGTGTTGGAGATTCACTGTGATGGATGTTTGTGTAAAGTGTGTTAAGTGTGGGTCTTGTTTATTTTTTGTAATGTTAAGACTGTAGAAAATGCTATTTCGTTCAAACCAAGCTGTTTGAATGACAATAAAAGGCATTCTATTCTACATGGGTTTCCTCCAGGCCCCCGGGTTTCCTATTTCCAAATCCACAGCCCACTTGTAGGTTAATTAGCATCTATTAATTGCTCGTGTGTCGGGAGTGGGTGCGAAAGTGGGAACGGATGATCGATGGTCAACGTGAACTTGGTGGGACCGAAGAGCACGTTTCCATGCTGTATCTTCCAATCAATCAAACAAAAGGAGACTTAATTGAAGTGAATACAATTATTAGGAGCCAAGGCAAACAAAGTAGCAAGGACACACTTCACTTAGCAGAGGGATCAAAGACTATAGTGCATTATCTTTCAATAATGCAAAGTCACTATCATCAGAGAAATCCTAATTTCCTATTCTGAACTGAAATTAACTTCTGCAGTGTATTCGTGACATGAAGCTAATGCTGGCCTCAACCTTAATTAGGAGGTTTGCTGCGTTTAACAGTGGTGAATAATAGTGGAGAATTAAGAAACATTAAATCTTTGCATGTGGATATAAATAGTGTGACTGCAGGTCTTGTTTGAGTTTCGTTTATTGTCAGGTGTACCGAGGTACAGTGAAACACTTTTGTTGCGCGCTAACCGGTCAGCAGAAAGACAATACATGTTTGCAATCGAGCCATCCGCAGTGTAGGGATACAGGATAAAGGGAATAATGTGAATAACGTTTATTGCAAGGTAAGCGAGTAAAGTCTGATCAAAGATAGTCCAGGGGTCTTCAATGAGGTAGGGAGTAGTTCAGGACAGCTCTCTGGTCGTTGGCAGGATGGTTCAGTTGCTGATGGGTAGTGCGGAGCAGTGCTGAACTACTAATTATCTTTGAGGACCCTCGGACTATCCTTGATCGGACTTTGCTGGCTTTAAGTCGTGCTAAATGTTATTCCCCTATCAATGGACCGATTGTAATCATGAATTGTCTTTCTGCTGACTGGTTAGCACGCAACAAAATCTTTCACTGTCTTGGTACACGTGACAATAAACTAAACTGAACTGATACGAGCTGGGAAAATACTGTTTGTTCTGCTCATTATCACCTTCTGCACATCCAACAATGGACCATTGTGGGTTCCAATTTTCCTTGATCATCTGTTAAAGAAGGAACTGCAGATGCTGGAAAATCGAGGGTACACAAAATGCTGGAGATAGGAGATAGGCAACGTTTCAGGTCGAAACTCTTCTTCAGACTGATCAGATCAGATCAGTCTGAAGAAGGATTTTGGCCCGAAAAACGGTGCCTACCTCCTTCGCTCCATAGATGCTGCTGCACCTGCTGAGTTTCCCCAGCATTCTGTGTACCTTCCTTGATCATCTGTCTGGCTTTGATTTGTCCTTTTCATACCTTCTGTCAACTATTCCTTTTCTCCAGACCCTGACCCTTCCAATGCCAGACCCGCTAAGTTACCCCAAGCATTGTGTGGCTGTCTTCGGTGTTGACCAGCATCTGCAGTTCCTTCCTAAGCATCTGTGGAGGGAACGGCTGGACGACTTTTCGGATCAGGACTCGCTAAGGAAGGATTTTCCTGAGCGTAATGATCAGGGCCACTTTATATACTTTGACCCAAAATATGTACCTGCAGATCATCGGACAAATGTGTTATCGTGATAGAGTCATCAACCACTGCTATTAAAATATTAAAGTACTGAGCAGCTTTGACTTTCAATTTCTCCACTTTCAGATTCACATTTTTCAATCAGACAACATGATACCACTATTCCTCTCTCCCCTGACGCTCCGTCTGAAGAAAGGTCTCGATCCGAAACGTCGCCCATTCCTTTTCTCCAGAGATGCTACTTTAACTGACCCGCTGTTACTTCAGCTTTTTGTGTCTATCTTCAACGTGAATTTCACAGTCAGTTGCATTAAAGAGATTTCCTCTCAATAATAAGAGTATAGTTTCTCCAACATGCTGGGTGATATACTATTTCCAATTTGCAGTGAAGTCTCTTGAGGCCAAGGCAGATAAAGACTGATGTCCCGCGAGACCATCTCGTGATTCTGCACTTGGATTCCATTAAGCAAGTATGCATTAAATCAAAAAAAAAATCAAGCTTTACACACAGCTTAGCAACAATTCAACATGGGGTGCGGGCATACAGAAGAGAATTCTGCCTATAGAAGAAATGTAATGTCATGATCGTAAACTAACATGGTCAGTCTAATTAGCGAATTAGTCTAATTAACGTCCATTCATACTGAGTTCAGGACATATTTATCCAGAACTCTCCCTCAGGAAACTAAACAGACTGATAGGTTAAACTATTTGCGAATATTCCAGGATGAATGAAATAAAAAGTGCATTTTTTCATTCAAAACTGTGTGCTTTAAACATATGCCATATTATTGCTTGGTGATGTGTGTTCAGTCACTTGTTGGATCAACTTGGTGATGTGGCACAATGTTAAACAGCGGTTTAACAATTTTCACTTGTTAAACAGCTCTGCTATTTAATTTAAAAAGCAAAATGAGATATACATGTGCAACCCAAGCATGTAACTTAAAATTGCATCATGTTTGTTTGAAACATTTTGCCCTCAAGCCTGGAAGAATATGTGCTTTTTATTCAGATCCTGATTTCAATCCAGCCCAGTAATGGCTTAAAGAGTCAAGAGTATTTTATTGTCATATGGCCCGAACCACAACAATTTTTACTTGCAGCAAAGATAAAATGACTTTGGATAGACTCCATTCAATTCATAGCACTCAACACCGTCAAAATCATTACTTCACTACGACTATAGTATCACTACTCTATCATTACTATGAGAGGAATAGATCGGATAGACACACAGAGTGTCTTGCCAAGAGTAGGGGAATCGAGAACCAGAGGGCAAAGGTTTAGGGTGAGGAGGGGGGGGAAATGTGATAGGAACCTGAGGGGGATCTTTTTCACACAAAGGATGGTGGGTGTATGGAACGAGCTGCCGATAGAGGTAGTTGAGGCACTATTGCAGGTACTATTGCATCGTTTCAGAAACATTTAGAGGGGTACATGGATAGGATAGGTTTAGAGGGATATGGGCTAATCGCAGGCAGGGAGGACTAGTGTAGATGGGACATGTTGGCCGATGTGGGCAAGTTGAGCCGAAGGGCCTGTTTCCGACACTGTCAGACTCTATGGCTCTCTGTTTACAGAGTACTATGTTCATATTCTTTTGTTGTGCTGCTGCAAGTAAGAGTTTCATTGTTCTGTTTGGGACGTATGACAATAAAATACTCTTCACCTTCTAATTCGGTTATGTTTGAAACCACCTGAGAAATGACTGGTGTAGGAAGCAGTGTTATATGTGTATTTATGGGTGACAGTGGGATTTGGGGATGGCACTTGTTGGCACGGAAAATCCCCAATTGTTATAGTTAGTCTGGAAAAACTACCAATGAGCGATTTCCTTTCTCTTCCATGTATAATATTTCAAACATTCAAACTCATCCCAGCATCAGGGGTTACAGGATCATCCAATTATGTCAAATTAATGAACTAACCACAGAATCTTGTAACATTAAAGACCATGGAATTTAGCTTAGCGTTTAGAGACACAGCGTGAAAATAGGCCCTTCGGCCCACAGATTCCAATGCCGACCATCGAGCATCCAAACACTAGTTCTATGTTATCACACCTTCGCATCCCACGAGCGGCAATATACAGAATCCAATTAAACAACAAACCTGCATGTCTTTGGAATGCGGGAGGAAACTGAAGCGCCCGGAGAAAACCCACAGGGAGAACGTAAAACTCTGTCCAGACAACACACGTAGAGGATCGGACCCGGGTCTCTGGTGCTGTGAGGCAGTAACACTTTGTCCCATAATACCTCTGTTGACTATAACTCATCAGCAATCTCAATGTATTGCTTTTGGCCAAGCTCTTTAATTTTTTTCGGCATACATCCAATCTGTCTTGGAAAATTAATAGTCAATCTGCTTTAACCGTCCTAATTGCATACCTTTACATTTGTGTCATTTTCGACCAAGATATTTGCAACAAAGATGATAATGACAAACTTCTTGATTTTTCCCATTGGGTGGCACTGTCATAGCGGTTCTATTGTGGTCTAGGATCAGTTACAGTGGCAGAGGCACAGAAATGATCGCCCGCAGGTCGGCACGGTTTTAAAGAGACATTGCATTTACAGTTCACAAACAACATCAATTGCAAACGCAGTCAATGGTGCCTTGCATGTTGCACTACTTATGGAATGTGCAACCCCCACATTAGATGTTACATTTGTGAAGCTCCATTCATTCTAAGTTGTGCAGAGCCCTAGTGAGACCACACCTGGAGTATTGTGTGCAGTTTTGGTCCCCTAATTTGAGGAAGGACATTCTTGCTATTGAGGGAGTGCAGCGTAGGTTTACAAGGTTAACTCCCGGGATGGCGGGACTGTCATATGCTGAGAGAATGAAGCAGCTGGGCTTACACTCTGGAGTTTAGAAGAATGAGAGGGAATCTTATTGAAACATATAAGATTGTTAAGGGTTTGGACATCTGGAGGCAGGAAACATGTTCCCGATGTTGGGGGAGTCCAGAACCAGGAGCCACAGTTTAAGAATAAGGGGTAAGCCATTTAGAACGGAGACGAGGAAACACTTTTTCTCACAGAGAGTGGTGAGTGTGTGGAATCCTCTGCCTCAGAGGGCGGTGGAAGCAGGTTCTCTGGATGCTTTCAAGAGAGAGCTGGATAGGGCGCTTAAAGATAGAGGATTCAGGGGATATGGGGAGAAGGCAGGAACGGGATACTGATTGTGGATGATCCGCCACGATCACATTGAATGGCGGTGCTGGCTCGAAGGTCCGAATGGCCTACTCCTGCACCTGTTGTCTATTGACTATTCTGAGACCCCTTCAATGATTTAGGCTACACGGTTGTGTAACAATATCAAGAGGCCTGGACAATTTCAACAATTGAAAGAAAAACATTTCCAAATCTTTTTATACTTTGTACGGCCAATCTTTTCCCAGAACAAATGTCTGTTTACATCTCAATTACTTATTTTATGTTGCTCGAGGCAAAAGGCAGATGAGTTGGATTGATCCGATTTTCAAGTAATTTGTCTTTCTTGACATACTATTATACGCAAGTCATCGTAATAAATAAACTGATTTTGTAATTCCAGCTGCAATTGACTCACAAGGCATAAAATGTTTAATGATTCTTTTTGAACAATACATGTTTAAATTACACAAGGGTCTGTTCAATTTCCTGCATCTTTAATTAACCTTCCAGGCTCAGCGACCACTGCAGTCAGCAGTCATATTTCATTTCACTATCACGTAATCAATGCAAGGCTGTTTTGTAACGGTTCTGTTTCAGCATCAGCCATCGGCATATATATATATCTCTCTTTAGTTTAGAGATCCAGCGCGGAAACAGGCCAATCGACCCCCGAGCCTGCGCGGACCAGCGATCCCCGCACACTAACCCTACCCTGCACACACTTGGGACAATTTCCAATTTTACCAAAGCCAACTAACCCACAAACCTGTGCGGCTTTGGAGTGTGGGAGGAAACAGGAGCACCAGTAAAAAACCAACGCGGGTCATGGGGAGACGGTAGAAACTCCGCACAGACAGCACCCGCTGAGCTTCTCCAGCATTTTGTGTCTATCGTCTGCGTTTGAACTCAGATCTATTTCGATGCTTTTGATTCAATTCTTTTCTAGAATAGTCCAAAAGATGATGCATACATGCAAGAGTGAAGGAAAATGCAAATGTTGCTTTCCTGTAATGAAACGCTATCAAATGCACTACACGGTGGTGCAGCAGTTAGTGCTGCTGCCCCGCAGCTCAATGGCCCAGGTTGGATCTTGACCTCAGATGCTGTCAGTGTGGAGTTCCTGTGTTCCCCTCGTGACAATTTGGATTTCTAAGAGGTGCTCTCGTTTCTTCCTATATTCCAAAGGTGTGTTCAGTTTAGTTTTAGTTTAGTTTAGAGATACAGTGTGAAAACAGGCCCTTTGGCCCAGCGAGTCCGTGCCGATCAATGATCATCTGTACACTTGATCTATCCTACACTCCGGGGACAATTTGCACAAGCCAATTAACCAACAAACCACGTCTTTGGAATGCGGGAGGAAACCAGAGCACCTGCAGAAAACCCACATGGTCACAGGGAGAACGCGTAAACTCCACAGACAGCACATGTAGTCGGGATCAAACCCGGGTCTCTGGCGCTGTAAAGTAGCAACTCCGCTGCGCCACTGTGTTACCCGGGTTAATTAGCTCGTGTAAACTGCCCCTAATATAGATGAGTGGCAGATTAGCCAGAAGGGAGATGGTGAGCATGTGAGGGAGAACAGGTTAAACAGAAGCATGTCAGAGAATTTTATGATGAGTACTATTAGAGCAAGTATAGATTCACTCATTAGATCAAATTGCCTCTTTCCCCCACCTTATGAAAAAAATCGTGTAAAGAGTTGACTTTATTGCCTTTATTGATCTTGTCTTAAATCCCATTTTGTTGGTGGTTACTGAATTGACAGTTCCGCAGCAAATGTTGCAGAAAAGCTGAAGGTGGACAAATGCTGAAGAATGCACTCTGGTGAAGATTTTCCTTCGACTGATATACCGAGCCTACCGGTTCCTGAGCATATTCAGTATCTGAGAAAGGTATAAGTCTAGCTGACAATCTCTAGAAATTCCTCAGGGATTTGTGCTTGCAAAAGCATTGTTCCTGGAACAAAGTGTTGGTGAAACTCAGCTGTCCAATCCCTCAACAGGTGCTGCCTGACCCGCTGAGGTCTTCCAGCACTTTGTTTTTTTGCTCAAGACTCCCGCATCTGCAGTTTCTTGTGTGTCTATTGACCCTAAAATATGTCCAAAATAGTCAAACTTACTTGGCTTCTAACTGTCAAATGCAGATGAAAATTTGCAGAATAGATAGGAACAGGATATTTCAAGCTTATGGGGCATCATCTTAGACAACATTTGTCTTTATGTTGATGTTACAAGTTTGTCACACGTGCCAGCTAACTGCTATTTCCGACAAGAAAGACTATCACCCTCTCACTGACATTTAGTGACATTTACAATGGCTACAAGGGCAGACCAGGGGGAATCACCATCAGCAAGCAATCACACATGTCTCATGTTCTGAACCTCTTCCACTCAAAAAAGACGAAGAGCAAAAAACATACGACCTCCAACTTGCCCATCACACTGACTTGAAAAGATATTGAAATTTCTTCATCGTCACTGAGTCAAAACTTTCCACCGAAACACGACTGTGAGAGAATCATTACCAGAAAAAAAAAGATTTAAGAATTTGATTCACTAGCACCCATTCATGTATAATTTAGGATAGGAAATTTATGCATATTCCAGCCTTGTCAGCGTCACTTAGAACCCACAATACAAGAATAGGAAAAATATATTTCTCATTCGATTAAAAGTACGGATTCAGTCTTGAAATTCACAAATGCATCAGATCCTGATGCAGGGTTTCGACCCAAAACGTTGATTTTGCCTCCACAGATGCTGCTTGACCCACTGAGTTTAGTTTAGTTTAAAGATACAGCATGGAAACAGGCCCTTCAGCCCACCGAGTCCGCACCGACCCCCGCACACTAACGCTACCCTGCAAAGGGACAATTTACGTTTATATCAAGTCAATTAACCTGCAAACCTGTAACGTCTTTGGAGAGTGGGAGGAAACCGAAGGTCTCGGAGAAAACCCACGCGGTCACAGGAAGAACGTACAACTTCTGTGCAGACAGCATTCGTGGTGGGGATCGAACACGGGTCTCTGGCGCTGCAACGCCGTGAAGCCGTAACTCTACCGCTGCGCCACCGTGCCGCCCTCTCCTCCAGCAGTTCATTTTTGGCAACAAATCACAGCATTTCTTAACGCACATTCTTGGTCAAAAAATTAAAACATTGTTGTAATTTGTTTCTACAATCACAACAATCATTCCACCATTCAGTGAAATGTGTGACAAGCTTTTCGGAGCCAAGGGCAAATAAATTTCAGCAATTGTGTGTTATCATTGGCTCCACTGGTGGGCAATTGAAAGAGGAAAATAAACGTCTTGGCCTGAATCTCAACTGGTGTTATTTTAGGAGTTATTTCATTGCACATTCACTGCTTTACTCTTGGGTATTTAATGGAATGGAAAAATTGTAAATCTTCACGCCAGGATACAATTCATCGCCCGCACATCACCCGACTGCTCCTCTGCTGTAGGAAGGTTAGCTGAGACGTGTGTGGACTTTAAGCGACAATGCGGAGGAAGAAATCAAACAGAATGGAGCAAATGCAACAAAAAAAACATACAGCAAATTAAACTCCAAGGAAGCAAATACCTCATTGACACAAAGGGAATTAAAAAATAATAATAATTTCCAATGAATTTTGCAAATAGGACCACTGGGAAACATAAATGTGAAGCGGAAATTACAAAAGAGAAAGCCACAAACAAACATATTAATCACAATGCCTGAACTCAGTGGGAAACTTGGAAAACAAATAAATTCATCGGGGAAATAAACAATAGGGGCCATTTAAATGGTTGTTATTGATTCAACAGGAAAACAATGCATATTCTTGCCAATTGATGAAAGATGCAGGAATATTTGGCGAAGGTAAGGGATATCAACTTAAGAAAACTATAATCTTTTTACAGATTCCAAATGCTGAAAGAATCCATTGCCTTGTCGGGAGAGCTTTTGCAAACACATTCATTCGGTCAAGGCCGGTCATTTACTGGACTAAATGCCTGAAGGATGTTTGGAATCACAAACATTATGAGTAAAAAAAAAAGATAAAATCGATTTGTCAGAAAGCAGCCAGTGGGGATTTGTGGATAGCCATCACTCCGAACGTTTGTCGGTCTTTTACTGTCTGTTGATTTTGCAGTGGATGTTAGCAGGAAATAAACAGAAAATGTTGTTCGTTACATATCTTGCAAGAGACTCAGTGTTAATGCAGTAGGCCAGTAATAAAAGACGATTAAGCCAATTAGATTACGAATTGGTGCAAATCTCAGGGCATAAACATTAATTTTAATTGGGCTGCAGAGCCCACCTGGGAACTCTGGGAATTGACCTGGATGGTTCATGATAATTATACATCATATTGATGAGGCCGCAAATCGGAATCCTAACGTTGCTGAATATGTAGAAATTACACCGTTAACAACATTTTCCAAGGAAGAGAGAAGATTAAAGTGATTTATTATTTTCGTTCAGTAAATTAATGTCGGAAGTTAAATATGCTGGATCTGAAATTAGTGTGGTGAATATAAATATGTAGGAAGAAATTGCATATGCTGGTTTAAACCGAAGATAGACACAAAAAGCTGTATTAATTCAACGGGTCAAGCTGCATCTCTGCAGAGAATGGTCTTGACCCGAGACTGCACCTATTCCTTTTCTCTGGAGATGCTGACTGACCCTCTGAGTTACTCCAGCTTTTTGTGTTTATCTTGGGTGAATATAAATGATCTTCCTCACAGTGCACTGTGCCGGAAGCAGAACTTATATTGTTATCAAATTCATCAAAGGCTTCAATCGAAGGACATTTAAATAGGACATCCATTAATTGCATTCTCCAAAAGGGTCTTTTTGTTACATGTTAAGGAAGAAAGGCAAAGCTTAAATCTGGCCAGTAGCAGCTTCTGGTTTCATACTGCATTCTGAATAGTTTATTTGAGAGAAATTATGATGTATTCAGGAGTTAACTGGACCAGAATGACCCCATGGCTATGAAACCTAAAATGCACTCAAAGGTTAAAGGGATTTTCGGACACACTCAAATTAACCTACAAGGTTGTGAACAGCAGCTGTCAAAAACCCTGTAGTGCCATAATGCAGCTGGTAGAGCTGCTGCCCCAGAGACCTAGGATCAATCCCGACCTTGGGTTCCATCTGTGTGGAGTTTGCACGTTCACCCTATTACTGCAGGAGCTTCCTCCGGGTGCTCCGGTTTCCTCCCACATCCCAAAGATGTGAGGGTTTGTAGCTTAATTGGCCTCTGTAAATTGCCCCGAGAATGTAGGGAATGGATAACAAAGTGGGATAACATAGGACAGGGCAGTCACGGTTGTGTAGCGGTAGAGTTGCTGCCTTACAGTGCCTCTCATCTCTGTGTATCAACTAAGAAAATGGCATTTTGAGCTCAGCTGATTTAGGAGGAAGATGATGAAAAATTATCAGGGACATAAGCAAAAGATGGCAAGGACAGGCACGCTGCTTTGATAATATTTCATGAGCCCTTGTTCTCTTGCGTCTTACAACAACCTTGAGGACAGTAATCAAATGCCACTTTCCAAAAACCATCAACCAACATTTTGAACTACTCAGTAAATTAAATGACTATGCAATAAAAATGAACTGCAGATGCTAGTTTATACCAAAGACAGATACAAAATGCTGGAGCAACTTAACGGCTCAAGCAGCATCTCTGAAAATGGATAGGTGATGTTTCAGGTCATGATGTTTCTGCAGACATGACCTATCATTAAAATTAATGGCTATATTATTTCTGGAAATATGAAAAAATATTTACAAAATTTCCAGTCATTGAAATACCTTTACAAGATGGTGCTTTGCTGAGATACATAGAAGAGAAGGTGTAAATAGCGTGTCCTAAGCTCCCACCAGATAACGCAACACAAATTCCCCAATACAATACCTAACCATCGCGCGTTTGATCCTTGTATCTGCTTGGCCACGCCCTTCTAGCCTCGTGCAAGCAGAGACACTCCAAAAGGTCACGCAGTCCCAAGCGTTCTTCCTGAAGGTCGACATCGGACCTCGTGGGAGCTACCTTTTATAGGTCCCTGAACCATGAGGGGCCGAACCACATGGGGGTGGTCTCTATACAGTCCAATAACACATATCGATTAACACAGTACATGATAGACAGTTCCAGGGCTGCCAACATTGGGTGAGAAATTGCGAGGGAGCGTAGCGACAGGGGGAGGGGGGTTGGGAGCGGGGTGTTCCCCCTTTAAGGAGCTTTTATATTTTTCAGCTTGAAATTGTGCAATCTGGTGCATACTGCAGCGAGTCTTTTAACTTACACTTGGATGCAACATTTATGCTTTAAATTGGATTAGGTATGAATAAGGTTAGGCTAAATTACATATATATATGCACATATATATATGCACATATATATATATAATATATATATATATATATATATATAGAGAGAGATAGAGAGAGAGAGAGAGAGAGAGAGAGAGAGAGAGACTCAGAGAGACAAAGCAAAAGTCAGACTTCCATCACTGTTCTGCACAAATAAATCAATCAACCTTGTTCAAGAAGAAACTGCAGATGTTGGAGAATCGAAGGTAGACAAAATTGCAGGAGAAACTCAGCGGGTGCGGCAGCATCTATGGAGCGAAGGAAATAAGCAACGTTTCGGGCCGAAACCCTTCTTCAGACGGATTCACCTTTACCCTTTGAATATAGAAACAAGACGAAAATAATGCCACATATTCAATCATATATGGTTCAATGAAATTAAGATTTATATGTAAAAATATATATGGAAACAGGCCGTTCCGCCCACCAGGTCCACACCGACAGCAATCTATCACACACCAATTCCATCCATCACGCCAGGGACAATTTACAGAAGCCAATTAACCTACAAACCTGGGGTACACAAAAGGCTGGAGAAACTCAGCGGGTGCAGCAGCATCTAAGGAGCGAAGGAGATAGGCGACGTTTCGGTCCGAGACCCTTTTTCAGGGTTAGGGTTAGAAGAAGGGTCTCGACCCGAAACGTCGCCTATCTCCTTAGATGCTGCTGCACCCGCTGAGTTTCTCCAGCCTTTTGTGTGCCCTCGATTCTCCAGCATCTGCAGTTCCTTCTTTAACCTACAAACCTGCACTTCTTTCGGATGTGGGAGAAACCGGAATATCCAGAGAAAACCCATGTGGTAGTGAGGCAGCAACTCTACCCTGCGCCACCGTGCCACCCCATTCAATTATTTTTTCTGTAATATATTTATTATGGTGTCACGTGAGTAAAGATGAACACATGATTCTGAATTCTGCCCTTAGTTGGATAACACACGTCCAGTCATTGTGTTTTACGGATGGTTTTCAACCTTTTCAGGCTGAAGGTCTCGACTCGAAACATCACCCATTCTCTCTCTCCAGAGATGCCGCCTGTCCTGCTGAGTTTTTCTAGTTTTTAGTGTCTATCTTCAGTTTAATCTGCAATTCCTTCCCACACTATTTGTTAAGCAAAACAGGTCCTATTCTCATTATATAATTTTGTGATCAGCGTGAGAGCATGAGAATTTTGTGAAATGCGCGAGTCTCACGCTCAATGTGTGAGAGTTGGCAGCCCTGCTAATAATTCAAACATATTATGCAAGTTCCAATTGTTTGGACAAAAATCACTTATTACTGCTTTCTAACAGTTAAGTTACTTTAAGACTATTTCAGAAATTATGGCAGTCAACAAAAAATCAACTAACAAATTAAAGCAAACTAAAAAAAAATAACGTTCCCTTTCCTGACTCGACCTCATAAGTACTTTAACACTGGCAAAGGGATATTAATCTCAAGAATCAAAATGGGGAAAGTGAGGGCAATTTTGCTTAAATGGTAATTCTAAGCCCAAAAAAGAAAGACTGCCCCCTTGCTGAGACATGTGTAACATCCTCAGCTCAAGCAACAAGTCTCATATCACCCAGCGGAGCTCCTGCCGGCATTTCACCAGAGCTGAGAGAAGAGTTCCAACCTCAGTGATGGATCCATTCTGGTCAGGTTAACTCGTGGAGCAGCGCGAGCTGATCGATAACGAACACTCCCGGAAGCCCCACACGCCGCAGGTTCTAGCACCACATACGGCGCACAAGCTGATGTCAAAGCAGCGGCGCCCCAGAGAGATTCCCCAAGTCCCTCTTCCAAGGGTAGGAGGTCACTGATAGGCAGTGAGATAATGGAGAAACAGGAGCATGATGCAGAGGATGCTGCATGGATGCTACAAGAAGTGTGAATGGCATGCCCATTCTGCGTGCCCAGGGACTGGCTGCCATTCCCAGGTCAGCTCGCGTCCCAGGGACTGGCCGCAGTTCCCAGGTCGGCTCGCCTGCCCCAACCCCGCAAAAACAAATTGAAAATAAATACGCGGTTTTTCGGGTTACGGGCCGTGTGCCCGTAGTCCGAACCCTGTCCTAGATGCTTGGCCTCATTGTGGACACCCACCCCCATGTTTGACAACTGATTCACCTGGTTAGTTCTATCTCCGGCTGCTTTATGTTGTCAGCAGCTGTACATTCGACCACAGATGAGATGAGAGAAGAGATGCTACGTCACTCACAGCCGCCAACCGACGCGCTTCCCCAGACCGTACAGATCGTTGGCAGCCGGCGCAAAGGGATAAACTGTGCACGGACTGAACTCAGCGTGAGAACTCGGCCATGAGCGTGAGGGCGTGAGAAATAGCTCCAAGGCGTGAGTCTCATGACGAAAGCGTGAGAGTTGGCAGCCCTGCAGGTCCCTAACCCAATAACACAGTAGCTAATACAATGTAGCTGACGAAGCTTCGAAATGGAAGTTAACTGAGATGAATTATGCAACATGTGCCCTGGGATTCAGACAACCCAGACAAAGTCCAACATTATAACCAATCAACAACTATCCAAACAAGGCCTTGCAACATTATTTACACTTACAACAGGGCAGAGTCACCCTGGTCCTCACCTTTCACCCCACCACCCGGCAAATACAACATATAGTCCTCCGCCAGTTTCGCCACCTCCAACGTGACCCCTCCACCCGCCACATCTTCCCATCTCCCCCCCTGTCTGCCTTCCGCAAAGATCGCTCCCTCCGCAACTCCCTTGTCAATTCTTCCCTCCCCTCCCGCTCTACCCCTTCCCCGGGCACTTTCTCTTGCAACCGCAAGAAATGTTACACTTGTCCCTTCACCTCCCCCCTCCACTCCTTTCAGGGACCCAAGCAGTCCTTCCAGGTCCGACAGAGATTCACCTGCACCTCCTCCAACCGCATCTACTGCATCCGCTGCTCCAGATGCCAGATGATCTATATCGGTGAGACCAAGCGGAGGCTTGGCGATCGTTTCGCCGAACACCTCCGCTCGGTCCGCATTAACCAACCCGACCTCCCGGTGGCTCAGCACTTCAACTCCCCCTCCCATTCCGTATCCGACCTCTCGGTCCTGGGCCTCCTCCACGGCCAGAGTGAGCAACACCGCAAGTTGGAGGAACAGCACCTCATATTCCGCTTGGGGAGTCTGCATCCTTTGGCCTTGAACATTGAATTTTCTCAATTCTGTTAACCCTTGCTGTCTCCTCCCCTTCCCACCTCTCCCTCAGCCCTCGGGCCCTGGCATTCCCTCTATCTCTATCTCCCTCCCCCACCTTAGTCGCACTAGCTTCTCATTTTCACACCACAAACAGCTTACAATGGCTTGGGGGTTACACAAAAAGCTGGAGAAACTCAGCGGGTGCAGCAGAAGAAGTCTGAAGAAGGGTCTCGACCCGAAACGTCGCCTATCTCCTTCGCTCCTTAGATGCTGCTGCACCCGCTGAGTTTCTCCAGCTTTTTGTGTAACCCTCGATTCTCCAGCATCTGCAGTTTCTTCGTTAACAGCTTACAATGGCTTGTTCCCTTTATCATTGATACTTTTTTGCATATCTTTCATTCATTGTTCTTTATCTCTCCACATCACCGTCTATATCTCTCTTTTCCCTGATCCCTGACCAGTCTGAAGAAGGGTCTCGACCCGAAACGTCGCCTATCTCCTTCGCTCCTTAGATGCTGCTGCACCCGCTGAGTTTCTCCAGCTTTTTGTGTAACCCTTTACACTATGTATATCTGGTTTGCATTGACACAATCAGTTCCATGCAATTTACACCTTATTGTAAGAATCTGCAGATGTCCCATTCTTTCCCTGCAGCTCTTATCTAGGCCACAGACAAGCTGGCAGCATTCAGCAGCTTGTCCCAGTTCTGCAAAAGGCACATTTAACTTGACCAAGTGTTAAAGAAGGAACTGCAGATGCTGGAGAATCGAGGGTACACAAAAGGCTGGAGAAACTCAGCGGGTGCAGCAGCATCAAAGGAGCGAAGGAGATAGGCGACGTTTCTCCTTCGCTCCTTAGATGTTGCTGCACCCGCTGAGTTTCTTCAGCCTTTTGTGTACCCTTCAACTTGACCAAAATGGCCTAGCAGCACACAAGCCTTTACTCAATTTTAATGTCCTGGCTGCTTAACAAAGGAACAAGTCCATTATGGGAATGTGCAATGAAAGCTTGCTGTGCACATGTGAGTAGAGCAGAATTAGGCTATTCAACTCATCAAATCTACTCCGCCATTGAATCATGGCAGACCGATCTCTCCCTCCTAACCCAATTCTCCTGCCCTCTCCCCATAACCCCTGACAACCGTACCAATCAAGAATCTATCTGACTCTGCCTTAAAAATATCCATTGACTTGGCCTCCACAGCCTTCTATGGCAAACTCCACAGATTCACCACCATCTGTCTAAAGAAATTCTTCCTCATCTCCTTTCTAAAGGAACGTCCTTTACTTCTGAGGCTATGACCTCTAGTCCTAGACTCTCCCACTAGAGGAAACATGTGTACACAAAAAGCTCGTCAGACAGCCACCTCCTTTGAGCAGGGGAATGGCGATGCCAAATGCTATGAGATTACATCAAATAGAAGAAACTTGGGGAAATGGTAAAGTAATGGTGCAGTAATTTTACATCCCAGGAGCCTGTAGGAGGTGGTCAACTAGTCAAAGCTGAAGAGCCCATGAAGAAAATTCTCTGTACCAGTTGCACTAATGTCAATGGAACTGAATTCTGGAGGCAACATTAAAGCAATATGGCTGTCAAATAGTTGTATCTGACTAATTTCCAACAAAGAGCCACACCATTTAAATATGGCATTCCAGTGTGGAATACAATAATGTGGTCTACATTGGGGTATACAGTATTGTATACCAGAATGTGGTACACAGTGTGGTATACAAGAGTGTGATATACATTGGGGTACACCTTAAAAATGACAGGGACAGCAAGGTTGAAAAATTAAGCTGCATTTGAGAGTTAGATGATAAATATTACAATAGATCTGATTGAGAATACGGCATTGGTATTAGTTTTTTTAATGTGCTATCCAGCTAAATTATCTGGACATGATATGACACCATGCATGGGTACATCAGGTAATGCAAAAAGACAAAGAAATTAGTTCATGTTCATAAGTGATAGGAGCAGATTTAGGCAATTCGGCCCATCAAGTCTCCTCCGCCATTCAATAATGGCCGATCTACCTTTCCCTCTCAAGCCCATTCTCCTGCCTTCTCCTCATAACCCCTGGCTGCTCTGAAATAGAGCACAGAATCTAATGTTACGGCTATACACAAATTCCCTAGGTTAAAGCGACATCCATTTTAAGAAACTATTGTGACTTGATCATGATGTCAACATCGTCCCTGTGAGAGACAAGTCAGCAGAGATGAAGTTTGGTTTTAATCTGTCACATCGCATCAGAGACACATCCTTCCAGCAACATCATTTGCTCTATGAGCTGTTAATGAAATAAAAGCATAATTAAAATAAATAAGATTAAATAGCAGGAGCAGCTGTGTACACTTCAGCTTTTCAGGAGGAACTGGCATGTAAAACCCAGCTGCAATCACAGACCGGCTGTTTGAAGAACATACTGAACTGCTCAATTGTGAATAATTCTAGCAAGTCTACCATATAATTGTAAGTTAACTACCTTATACAAATGAAGTTTTGAGACTGTGAAAAGGGCAGCAAGATGGCACAGCGGTAGAGTTGCTGCCTTACAGTGCCCGAGACCCGGGTTCGATCCTGACTACGCTTGCTGTCTGTACAGAGTTTGTACGCTCCCTCCTTGACCGTATACGTTTTCTCCGAGATCTTAGGTTTCCTCCCACACTCCCAAAGACATACAGGTTTGTAATTTAATTGACTTGGTATAAAAGTAAATTGTTTCCAGTGTGATACATTCGTAATGTAATCAAAGGGCCTGTTTCCGCGCTGTCTCTCTAAACTCAATGAAAAAAAGGAATGAAGTATAACTGAAGTATCACGTAGACTAGAACCCTTACATGACTATTTGGAGGTACAAGGTTGGAGAATTAAGTAGCCAAAGAGATGCTAAATAATACATCCGATAATCTGATTGGTACCATCTACTGACAGTTGTTCTAATAAGAAGCAACAATTTAATATCAAGCTTGAAATATTATTAAAATAAAATATTCACAAACTAATCCCATTCAGTATGACCATATCAACCACACAGTTATAAACCTGCAACACAAAGCCATTCACTGAAACATTTGTTTAAATACCAGAAACGCCCTTCAGAAAGAATCATGTGTGTAAACCATCAGCAGTAGACAATAGACAATAGGTGCAGGAGAAACTAGCTTTTCAATTGCCCTCTCTATTTTACTTGAATGTTATTTTGTCAAAATTAGACAAGTATTGCATAATCTCATTTCCATTTGCTGGTCTTTCTGTACTAAGTTAGTGCCTGTCGCATTCTTGGCTAGTCATTTACATGATTTCTGAACTATTCGTAAGCCTACAGTTCTCCATCCTGTGACTGGCAAACGCATAATGATATTGTGATAAAATGAAATAGTGCTTCATTTCTCGCATTTTTTAATGTTGCAATTAAGAATCTTGTGATCTCAGCCTTTAATTACAAAGTCAACACGCCTGCTGCTCCGATAAACCCAAATACATTTACTTAATGGACCAACGCCTTATGGAATCGGTTCACCGATAACTTGCGCTCAGTCCACCAAGGCCTACTGGATCGCCTGGTTGCTGACCACTGTAGCTCCGCTTCCCATTCCCATTCCCATACTGATCCTTCTATCCTGGGTCTCCACCATTGCATAAGCAAGGCCACACACAAACTGGAGGAACAGCACCTCATATTCCACTCGGGTAGCTTGCAATCCCCCCCCCCCCCCCCACCCGCCTTCCTTCCACCCACAGAATGACATTTATACCAATTGATGAATTGTCTCTGATTCCCAAAGTCGACAGAAGCAAGCCCCGGGGAAACATTGTTAAACCTTGCCGTGTCGTGTCAATAATGGGTAATAAACTGAACCGCAATAAATCGTGCTTCCTCACAATTATTTATGCATACTAGAACTGACTGCAGGAAACCATCAATCCTTCATTTGTAACATGGGGGTGCAATTTGATGGTCATGACAAAAAATTCACACGTTAAATGTCATGCTGTTCTGATATGAATAGATAAATTACAAGAATAAATTTGACTTTCATATTTTAAACATTCTGTTATTTCTGGCCCAAGTTTCCAATGTTAATACACTGCTGATGCAAAATATGTTTCAGCAAAAACATTATCACTGGCATTCGTAATGCTTTTAATTGACGCTTTTAATAAATAAACACAAAATCCTTCCCAACGGCTTAATTTTTAAACAAGCCCAACCAACACGGATTGCAATAGAGATGCAGATAAAGAGCAAGAGGGCAGGGAAGGGACAATAATATTATTAACAACATAATGTTAATGAATTATGTTGTTTCTACAAACAGTCTGGCTCTAAAACAGCCATTCTTAACAAGAAAAATGTCACCAATGTTCAAAGAGAAAGGAATTATTCCTTTCCTTCAATTTGATTAATACATCCATTGTCCCTCATTCTTTAGACTTTACTTTAGAAATGCAGTGGCCAAACGGGCCCTTTGACCCACCAAGTCCGCGCCGACCGGCAAACACGCCTTACACTGGCACTATCCTACACACTAGGGACAATTTGCAGAAGCCAATTAACCTACAAACCTGTACGTCTTTGGAGTGTGTGAGGAAACTGGAGCACCCAGAGAAAACCCACGCACTCACGGGGAGAATGTACAAACTCCATACTGACAGCATCCTTTGGAATTCTGGCGCTGTAAGGCAGTAGCTCTACCACTATTCCTCTGCTATGAAATAGCTGACTCTTGCACCAAAGATGTCTGTTAACGCTCACAATTACTTCACTGAACAAGAGTGCTTTTTAAAGTACACGAGCTTCAATTGACATTCATTTTACATTGCATTTCACGAGACACATTGGCTACAGTGACACTGTTCTCTGCAACATCTACCAGCCGATGAGGGGCACTGCTCCAAACCGTAGGTGTTGGTTTAGCTTTATTATTGTCACGTGTACTGAGGTACAGTGAAAAGCTCGGTTTGCATGCTATTCAATCCAATCGGATAATACCATACTTAAATAGATTCACAGCGGGGCAGCTGGTATAGCTGCTGCCACACAACACCAGAGACCCAAGTTGAATCCTGATTTTGGCTGCTGTCTGTGCAGAGTTTGCACGTTCTCCATGTAATTGTGTTGGTTTCCTCCGGGTGCACCAGTTTCCTCCCACGTCCCAAGAGACGTGCGGGTTTGTGGGTTAATTGGCTGCTGTACATTGCCCCGTGTGTATAGCATCCTGGATGAGAACGTGGGTTAAAATAGAACTAGTGTGAAAGGGTGATCAGTGGTCAATGTGGACTCAATGTGGACTCTTAAAGGTACCAGAGTCAGGGGATATGGGGAGAAGGCAGGAACGGGGTACTGATTGGGGATGATCAGTCATGATCACATTGAATAGCAGTGCTGGCTCGAAGGGCCAAATGGCCTACTCCTGCACCTATTGTCTATTGTCATTGTCTATTGTCAATGTGTCGGATGTCCCCCCCACCCCCAACCCCCTCTCTCTCTCACCCCTCCCCACCACTCTCCCCTCACCCTCTCTCTCTCTCCCCTCCCCCCCTCTCCCCCCTCCCCCCTCCCCCCTCTCTCTCCCCCCAACCCCCTCTCTCTCTCACCCCTCCCCACCACTCTCCCCTCACCCTCTCTCTCCCCTCCCCCCTCTCTCCCCTCCCCCTCCCCTCCCCCCCCCCCCCCCAGAACACCAGTACTTTGTGTTCACCAAATTCAATATGCTGGGCTGGACATTTATAAGTTAGCTTCAACAGAGTTGCAGAAAGTGAATCTTTGATACAAACCTCTCTGTCTAAGTTATTTGAAATTGTTTTAATCTCTCCATTATGCTTTGCCACAAACATATTCCTGCTTCCCTGGCATAAAATTCTGTAGGCAATTAGAGCATTTAGTTTTTCGTCTGCATCTGTGGCTGTTAATTTCATCACCATGGTATCTAGAAGAAAATGCAATATAAATGTCGATGAATGGCTTAGGTTTAGCTTTGGTTTATTATTGTCACGAGTACCGAGGTACAGTGAAAAGCTTTTTAGTTGAGTGCTGTCCAGTCAGAGAAAAGACTATGCATGATTACAATTAAGCTGTCCACAATGTATAGATACCTGATAAAGGGACTAATGTTTAAGTGCAAGATAAAGTCTGATCAAGGATGGTTTGAAGGTCTCCAATGAGGTAAATTGGAGGTCAGGAACTATCTCTCGTAGGTGATAGGATGGTTCAGTTGCCCGATAACAGCTGGGAAGAAACCGTCCCTGAATATGGGGGTGTGCGTTGTCACATTTCTATACCTCTTGCCTGATGGGAGAGGGTAGAAGAGGGAGTAACCGGGGTGAGACTGGTTCTTGATTATGCTGGTGGCCTTGCCGAGGCAGCATGAAGTTTAGATGGAGTCAATGGAAGGGAGGTTAGTTTGTGTGATGTTCTGGGCTGCGTCCACAACTCTCTAATTTCTTGCGGTCTTTGATGAAGCTGTTCCCAAACTAAATGGCAAAACTAAAAAGCTGTTTCCTCCGTACACAAAAGGCTGGAGAAACTCAGCGGGTGCTGGAGTTTCTCCAGCCTTTTGTGTACCCTCGATTCTCCAGATGTTTTTATGCTTAGCTTTAGGTTTAATATTGTCATGGGTACCTAGGAACAGTGGAAAGCTTTTGTTTGCAAGCTATCCGATCACAGTTACACAGTAGTCACATGTAGATAAGGTGGTGAAGAAGGCTTTTGGTACATTGGCCTTTATCAATCAGGTCAATGAGTTTAGAGCTTGGGACATTATGTTACAGTTGTACAAGGACTTTGTGAGGTTGCATTTGGGGTATCGTGTTCAGTTTGGTCAGCCGGTTTTAGGAATGATGTCATTAAAGGTCAAAGAGTGCAAGGATGCTGCCAGCACTCATGGTTGGGTTGGGTAACTTTACTCCACGGAGTGCAGGAGGCTGAGGATGATCAAATAGACGTGTGTGAAATCATGAAGGGATAGCTAGGGAATAGATCATAGCACAAATACACACTCTTTTGCCCAGGTTAGGGTAATCAAGAACCAGAGAACATAGGTTTAAGGTAAGATGGGAAAGATTTAATAAGAACCTTTTTTTTTTACTCAGGAGGAGGTAGGTACATCGAATGAGTTGTCAGAGGAGGTAGTTGAGGCAGGTGCTATAATAACATTTGGACAGGTATATGGATAGAAAAGGTTTGGAGGGATAGTGCAAATGCAGGCAAATGAGACTAGATTTGATCGGGTATCTTGGTCGGCATGTACAAGTTGGGCCTAAGGGCCTGTTTCTGTGCAGTATGACTATAAATGGCCTGTTTCCATGCTGTATCTTTCAATTAGTCAATCAATCAAGTACAATAAGCAGAGCCCAGGGAAAGATACATATGGGGCCGCTAAGGGCATTAAAATTGATACCCCTTTTTGACTCATTAAGTCATGCAGCACGGAAATAGGACCTTTGATCCAAATTCGATCCGAATCCACTTTAACTCCCCCTTCCATTCCCACACTGACCTTTCTGTCCTGGGCCTCCTCATTGTCAGAGTGAGGCCCAGCGCAAATTGGAGAAACAGCACCTCATATTTTGCTTGGGCAGCTTACACCCCAGTGGTATGAACATTGATTTCTCTAACATCAAGTGACCCTTGCTTTCCCCCTCTCTCCATCCCCTCCCCCTCCCCAGTTCTCCGACCAATCTTACTGTCTACAACTACATTTTATCCATTTGCGTTGTTGTTAGCTTCTCCCAGCTAACAATTATGTATTCTACATTTTCCTTGATCTCCATTCCCTTTCTCCTGTCTTCACAACTTACTCTTCCTTATTTAAACACTTCCTTATCTATGTCCCTCTCACTCCCCTGACATCAGTCTGAAGAAGGGTCTCGACCCGAAACGTCATGCATTCCTTTTCTCCAGAGATGCTGCCTGTCCCGCTGAATTACTCCAGTATTTTGTGTCTACCTTCAATCCAAGTCATCCATGTCAACCAAGATGTCCAACTGCACTGGTCCCATTTGCCTGCATTGGGCTCTATCCCAACAAATCTTTCTGTCCAAATGTCTTCTAAAGATTGTTATTGTATGAACTACTTCCTCTGGCATTTCATTCGATACATGTTTTGTGTGAAAAAAATGCTCAAGTTCCTATTTAATCTTTCCCCTCTCACTTTAAGTCTATGCCTGGTCGCCTTTGCTTCCATAGCCACAGGAAAATCACTGTGAGCATTCACCCTGCCTGTTCTCCTCAGCAACTCTGGCAGCATCTACACAGAGGGAAACAACAGAATTAATATTTCGGACATGATAATATTTCAGGCATTACAGCGTGGTTTGGGAACAGCTCCATTCAAGACCATAAGAAATTGCAGAGAATTGTAGACGCAGCCCAGGCCATGGCACAAGCCAACCTCCTGTCCATCGACTCCATCTGCACTTCATGATGCCTCGGCAGGGCCACCAGCAAATCAAGAACGGGTTTCCCCGCAATCACTCCCTTTTCTCCCCTCTCCCATCAGAGGTATAAAAACGGGTGCCTCCAGTTTCAGAGACAGTTTGTTCCCAGCTGTTATCTGGCAACTGAACCATTTTACCAACAACCATTTTCTTCGGTATTCACCAAGGAGAAGGATATTGAACTCGGTGAGTTAAGGGGAAAAAGTAGAGTAGCTATGGAAACTATGAGATTCAAAGAGGAGGAAGTACTGACACTTTTGAAAAATATAAAAGTGGATAAGTCTCCAGGTCCTGACAGGATATTCCCTAGGACATTGAGGGAAGTTAGTGTAGAAATAGCAGGAGCTATGACAGAAATATTTCAAATGTCATTAGAAACGGGAATAGTGCCGGAGGATTGGCGTACTGCGCATGTTGTTCCATTGTTTAAAAAGGGTTCAAAGAATAAACCTAGCAATTATAGACCTATTAGTTTGACGTCAGTGGTGGGCAAATTAATGGAAAGGATACTTAGAGATAATATATATAAGCATCTGGATAAACAGGGTCTGATCAGGAACAGTCAACATGGATTTGTGCCTGGAAGGTCATGTTTGACAAACCTTCTTGAATTTTTTGAAGCGGTTAACTAGGGAAATTGATGAGGGTAAAGCAGTGGATGTTGTCTATATGGATTTCAGTAAGGCCTTTGACAAGGTTCCCCATGGAAGGTTGGTTAAGAAGGTTCAATCTTTGGGTGTTAATGGCGGAGTAGCAAGATGGATTCAACAGTGGCTGAATGGGAGATGTCAGAGAGTAATGGTGGATGGCTGTTTGTCAGGTTGGAAGCCGGTGACCAGTGGGGTGCCTCAGGGATCTGTGTTGGGTCCACTGTTGTTTGTCATGTACATCAATGATCTGGATGATGGGGTGGAAAATTGGATAAGTAAGTATGCAGATGATACTAAGATAGGTGGTGTTGTGGATAATGAAGTAGATTTTCAAAGTCTACAGAGAGATTTGGGCCATTTGGAAAAGTGGGCTGAAAGATGGCAGATGGAGTTTAATGCTGATAAGTGTGAAGTGCTACATCTTGGCAGGACAAATCAAAATAGGACGTACATGGTAAATGGTAGGGAATTGAGGAATGCTGTGGAACAGAGGGATCTAGGAATAACTGTGCATAGTTCCCTGAAGGTGGAATCGCATGTAGATAGGGTGGTAAAGAAAGCCTTTGGTGTGCTGGCCTTTATAAATCAGAGCATTGAATATAGGAGTAGGGAAGTAATGTTAAAATTGTACAAGGCATTGGTAAGACCAATTCTGGAGTATGGTGCACAATTTTGGTCGCCTAGTTATAGGAAGGATGTCAACAAAATAGAGAGAGTACAGAGAGATTTACTAGAATGTTGCCAGGGTTCCAGCAACTATGTTACAGAGAAAGGTTGAACAAGTTAGGTCTTTATTCTTTGAAGCGCAGAAGGTTAAGGGGGGACTTGATTGAGGTCTTTAAAATGATGAAAGGGATAGACAGAGTTGACGTGGATACGTTTTTTTTTCCCATTGAGGGCAGGGAAGATTCAAACAAGAGGCATGACATGAGAATTAAGTGACAGAGGTTTTGGGTAACGTGAGGGGGAACTTCTTTACTCAGAGGGTGGTGGCTGTGTGGAATCAGCTTCCAGCAGAAGTGGTGGAGGCAGGATCGATTTTAACATTTAAGAGTAAAGTGGATAGGTATATGGACGTGAAGGGAATGGAGGGGTATGGTCTGAGTGCAGGTAGATGGGACTAGGGGAAAACAAATGGTCGGCACGGACTGGAAGGGCCGAGAGGGCCTGTTTCCGTGCTGTAATTGTTATATGATTATATGGTTATATGGTTTTACTAGAGAATGGCCCTAAGCCACCATTTACCTCATTTAAAATCTTTGTACTATCATTAATCGGACTTTACTGGATTTTATCTTGCACTAAGCGTTATTCCCTGTATCATGTACCTGTGCACTCCATTGTAATGTACTGACCTTCCACTGACTGGTTAGTACGCAACAGGAAGCTTTTCACTGTACCTCGGTTATACATCCCTCAGACTTCACTGAAGAAGGCCAACAATAAAAATATGTCTTTACTTACAGTGCCAACATTCTCAGTAAAATTCATTCCCCACTTTTAAGCAGCAGGAGGCTTATTTTTTTTTAAAATCTGAAACTTCGCACAAATCTAGAAATTGTCAGAAGGCACTTTGTTCAAAAGCCCCTCTGATCCTGGGCCATCAATTTAAGAGCACAATCTGCTCTCATTTTTAATTCACTTTTAAAGACACAGAATCTGTAAATGTTTGATGAAAATTAAGCATCCTTCCCCAAGAATAAGTGACAGATATGGAGCAGGCATTGGAAACAAGCTGGAGTGAACAGACAACACCAACAATATTCTAAAGACAAGTTGAAGAAGGAAGCTAAATTATATCTCCAAAAGTAAAGTTGCCAAATCTCAGCTTCTGAAATGAGATTTTCACTCCAGGCATTTCTCTGTTCTTTGACTTCTGAAGGTCTGCGTGCACTTGGTAATCAAGTCAGAATGCATAGGAAGGAACTGCAGATGCTGGCTTTCACCGAAGATGGACACAAAGTGCTGGAGTAACTCAGCGGGTCAGGCGGCATCACTGGGGAAAAAGGATGGGTGGCGTTTCAGGTCGGAAACCTTCTTCAGTCAGAATTCTTAAGTCAGACCGTTCAACTAAGTTGGATATGAATTCTTCATGCCCCTGGTACAAATAATGACCTCCACAGAAATAAGATGGAGCAGAAAGCTACTGTGAACATTTGATTTTGAACTGCTGTTTCGAAATGTTTCCACACAGTTGATGCCAAGTTTCAGTCATTCAGACAGCACAAAATGACCTTGGGAAGGAAGTTCCAGAGCAAAACGCAGCCATGTAACAAAGTTGTGCAACAAAGTGGCACAAGGGAGAGAGAGAGAGCGAGAGAGAGAGAGAGAGAGAGAGAGAGAGAGAGAGAGAGAGAGAGAGAGGCATTGGACAAAACAATTTGGTGTCTGGTGAAGCCAATCTTTAAAGATCTTTATTATTGAGCCACCAACATCCCCCCACACACACACACACTTGAATTATTATCACTGAATAAAAACAATTCATATTTTTTAATTGTGCAACCTTCTGACATCACCAAATACCCCAGAGTACCCAAACAACAGTTTGGGTACTCTGGGGGCCTGGGATCCGGAGATCACTGCTTGATTTCAGCTTTCCAAGTGAACAAATATTTTGTAGACGCACAGAGCTTGGCTTTGCAGCTCCCCTCTTGGGTTCAATCGCGAAAGTTACTGTGGTCTCCAGCAAACTCATTTTGGTATCCCATCAAATATAAGAAGCATTATTTTGGAAACAAGTAATATTAGCACATAAATTCAATGCAGTATTAAAGCTGAAGATCTAACAAGGAACTGCAGGTGCAGGGTATTGTGTGGAACACAAAACCTCAGCGGGTGAGGCAGCATCTCAGGAGGACATCAGTAGGCAACATTTCGGGTCAGGACTGAAGAAGGGTCTCTACAAGTAGGATAGTGTTCAAGTGTGGGGATCGCTGGTCGGCCAGGACTCGATGGGCCGAATGGTATGTTTCCACGCTGTATCTCTATCGCCTATTCATGCCACCCAGAGATGCTGCCTGACCTGCTGATTTACTCCAGTACTCTGTGTTCAGTTCCAACACTACTTCTGGCACACAATTCAAGTAACAGAGTACCTGGAGTTCAGTGGAAAGAAAACATTTCTGAATGTCTGAACATTCAGCTCAGAAGGATTTATCTACAAGTGCCCGTTAATCTATATTGACTTGCAGAAACATTTCTTATGTTAGGCGGTAGACCTTGCCAATGCACTGCGAATGTTCTCAAATTATAATCATAGTGTTGAACTGCTGTGTCTAATTTAAAAGATTACTATTTTTAATCTTAGCTTAGCTTGGAGATACAGCGTGGAAACAGGCCTTTCGGCCTACCGAGTCCATGCTGGCCACTGATCCCCACACACAGTATCCGACACACCCAAGGGTACAATTTTACCGAAGCCAATAAACCTACAAACCTGTACCTCTTTGGAGAGTGGGAGGAAACCGGAGCACCCGGAGGAAATCCACACAGGTCACGGGGAGAACGTACAAACTCCGTACAGACAGCGCCCACAGTCAGGATCAAAGCCGGGTGTCTGGCGCTGTAAGGCAGCGACTCTACCGCTGCACCACCGTGCCGCCCCACTCATGGAGTATACAATCCATTGATGCAACGGTGAGTGAACATGAGAGACTTATAGATTCTACCATGTCTTCTGAGAAGAGACAGGTCACAATGCCATGGTTGTGTATCAAACTCAAATATAAAATAGATGGGGTACAAAGTTAGAGATTCTTTCCCAGAGTGAAATGTGAAATACTCAAGGGCATAGGTTTAAAGTGAGAGGAGGAAAGTCTAAAGAAGATTTGTGAGGCAAATTATTTTTACACAGAGAGTGGTAGGTGCCTTGGAATCACTGCCAGGGGAATAGCAGAAGCAGATATGACAGCAGCATTTAAAAGAGATTTTTAGCACAAGAACAAGTCGGGAATAGAGTGATAAGTACCATGTGCAGGCAAATGGGATTAGTTTGATTTAGCATTGTGGCTGGTGCAGACATGGTGGGCTAGATGATTAGCTTTCCTCAGCAACTTAATTTATACGTGACCAGGTCATGAGGGCACACTCAACTTAAAATGAGTCAAAGAGGGGTGCCTAAATACATTGTTAGCATTCTGGCCTACTGGTATGCCCACCAGACTATGCAGATAAAATGGGGCAATACGGTCTCAGCCCCATTTGGGGTTAGCAATGGTGTTAGACAAGGGGGAATTTTGTCCCCAGTCCTTTTTAATCTATATATTGATGATCTATCTAAACAATTGAAAGCCTGTAACACTGGATGCGTGATTGGTAATATTTTAGTGAACCATATTATGTATGCAGATGATCTTGTGGTCTTTAGTCCATCTAGCGCTGGTCTCCAGCAGCTCCTTACTGCATGTTCCGTGTATGGTTTGGAACATGACATTAAATATAATGCTAGTAAGAGTGCTGTTATAGTCTGTAGAACCAAAGAGGATAAAAGCCTAAAATATCCTGATTTTAAATTGTCTGACAACAATCTTAGTGTCTGTAATAAGATAAAATATCTTGGGCATATTATTACAGAACAAATGACAGATGATGAGGATATTTATAGGCAACGACGCATGCTGTATATACAGGCGAATATCCTCTTGCGTAAATTTGGTGCGTGTGCAGATGTGGTGAAGATGTCGCTATTTAGAGCAAACTGCACACCCCTCTACACTGCGCACCTGTGGTCGAACTATTTAAAGACAAGTATGCAGAGACTAAAGGTTGCATATAACGATGCCATGAGAACACTGCTAAGGCAACCAAGATGGTGTAGTGCCAGTAATATGTTTGTGGCTGCAGGAGTCAGTACTCTAGAAGCTATCCTAAGACACCACATGTATAAATTCATTTGCAGGATAAATGACTTTAAAATGTGCTTAGTGTGGCCTTGACAAACATAAGGGTTAGCACTACACGCTACGAATCCCAGTTGTGGAAACACTGGTATCATTGTCTCGTTGTACGACATTGATCATTTTTTACTCTGGATTTTTAACTTAAGTATTGTGGGGTTTTTAAAAAAAATATAAATTATGACGTGATTTACCATGATTTTATATATATTTATGATATTTGATATGCAATGCATTTTTAATGTAATGTTGCCCCTTGTCTGGACCTTGAGTCCGTAATAAAGTTTTATTATTATTATTATTATTAATTAAACCTGACAAACGATGGTGAAAAGAAGCAAAAGGCTTGCATTGAAACATTGCTTGCACAATCCCAGAACCCCACCCCCCCATAGCATCAATGAGTGCTTCTGAAATTGAGTAATTGCTGTAAATGCGACAAGCAATTTGAATACAACAAGCTTATACAGAATGTAAAGATAATAACCAGATATCAAGATTAATATTGACCAGGACATGAGGGCACACTCCGCATTTCTTCTCTAAAACTGTACCAAGAGTCATAGTCAGAGTCATACGCTGTGGAAACAGGCCCTTCGGCCCAACCTGCCCACACCGGCCAACATGTCCCATCTACATTTGTCCCACCTGCCTGCGCTTGGCCTATATTCCTCTAAACCTGCCCTATCCATATACCTATCTGAAGGCTTCTTAAACATTGCTATAGTACCTGTCTCAACTACCTCCAATGGCAGCTCGTTCCATACACCCACCACCCTTTGTGTGAAAGGTTACCTCTCAAGTTCCGATTAAACCGAGATTTATTTCACATCCACCCATGAGGGCAATTGTTTTTGCGCTTCATATAAAACATAGAATCTGCAAAAGTGCAGTCCTCCGTGAAGTGTCAACTCAGACTGGTGTGCTTAACTCTCTGGTGTTTCATAATCTCCTGACTCAGGAGCCCGAGTGCCTATGCCCAGAAGCAGTTCTGCAACCTTGTTAATCAACAACACTTGAAGTGAAGGAAATAAAAACAGATTTAAATGGGCTTTGATAAGAAACATTCTCACAGAGAAAATTGGATGTTCAGGCAACAAAAGTACTAGCACGGGCAGTCAGAAGAGCAAATAAGGTTTTGATAAAAGCATATTTACCTGAAAGCCTTGCATTATGCACATTAAAATGGGATTTGATTAAAAAAAAGCAATTCTCACAGAGAAAGTTGAATGTTCGGACTGCAAAATTACTAGCAAGGACTGTCGGAGAAGCATATAATAAGACTTTGATAAAAGCATATTAATCTGAAAGCCACAAGACTGTAGCTTTCAACATCTGTCAACATCTGATCAAAAGTACAACGGTGAGAGAAAATTCCCGTCTATTCACGTCAGTAAGTGTTCAGCGTAAACTGAATTTTACAAGAGGCAGCATCCCAAGGAAATGTTTTCACCATAACTGATATGAATTCAAAGGTATTTTTCTATTTCTCAATAGAATCAAAAGAATATTTCATCTACACTCCATCCAGAAAATAGAAAGTTAATTTGATATGTGAGCTCAGTTCTTTCACAAGGAAAGTTTTTCATCAAGTTTTGCTGTTTAAAATAATGTTGCTTCTCAGGGCTCCCATCGAAAATTCATAAATCATCAATTAAAAATGAAGAGGGTGAATATACTCTTGGATATCCCATTTGGTGACTGAACCTTCAGTGGAAGGTTGCAGAAAATTCATCTTTTTTGCAGCGAGATTATTTAACAGATACAGTACAAAGACAAGGCGCATGAACCTCATTTGTCAAACAATCACTTCCATCACCATATATCACAAAGGTCACATTACAAGTTACACATTACAGAGCCGCACAGTAGTGCAGCGGCAGGGTTGCTGCCTCACAGCACCATGGACCCAAGTTCGATCCTGACTATGGGTGCTGTCTGTACGGAGTTTGGACATTCTCCCCGTGGCCGCGTGGGTTTTCTCCAGGTGCTCCGGTTTCCCCCCACATTCCAAGACATACAGAGTTGTAAGTTAATTGGCTTCCCGTAACATTGTAAACTGCCCATAGCGTGTCGGATGGTGCTCGTGTATGGGGTAGTCGCTGGCTGGCACGGGCTCAATGGGCCAAAGGGCCTGTTTCCATGCTGTATCTCTAAAGGCTAACGTCTAACACTATAATAAAAACAGAATCAATAGTTTAATAGCATGACACAGAAATAAGGTGCGAGGCATCTTTGGTGTGCAAGCTATCATGGGGAGAGAAATAGAACAGTGTGTTGAGAATTCCAATGTTCTAGTCCATCGACTCTTCCTCTGAATACATCAGACTTGGGTTGGTTCAGGATAAAAAACATACTTGTAGTGAGAAGCAGTTGTTATTAATGCCGCCAATGTACCAAATAATGTGCATTTCAAAGAAAAGTTCAAACCTCCCATGGCATTATGTGGCTCCATTATCATTATAATGAATCACCAGTGACCTGAAGGTGAATCAACTTGGTCACATTAACTTTCAGGCCGCAGGAACAGTTCAAGAGCTTGTTCACACAACTCCTGACCACACAAAGCCTGAACACCGTCAACAAGACAGACGTCTGGTGAGACCAAATAGCCGCTCTTTGATGTAGCCACCGTTACACTCTCTAAGACGGTGCCAACTCAGTTAGTAAATTCCCAGGTTAACCAACCCCATTTGTTCGAATGGACTCTGGTTCAGCAAATCGAACAGCCAAGAACAAAGGAGATTACAAAGAGTGCTGAACACTGCCCACCGGGTACTGACCACCATCGAAGGGATGTACAAAGAGGCGCCGTCTCAAAAAGGCAGCCAATGCCATTGAGCACCCACACCACCCTGGACATGCACTCAATTCACTCCTGCTGTCAGGAAGAAGGTATAGGAGTCTGAACATCCATGTTCAGGAACAGCTTCATCCCGGCAACCATAAGGCTATTGAACATGACAAACTCCAACTAAACTCCAAACTACCTGGGTTGAACTAGGAAATGTAGGCTTCGTTTTGGTTTTGCATTAGGTTGCCTTTTTATTGATTGCATGTTTTTCTGTTTATTATATTATTTGTTGAGTATTTGATTTATAAACCTGTTGTGCTACAGTTGCAAGTAAGAATGTAATTGTTCCGTTTCCGCACATATGACAATGAAACACTCTTGACTCTCAATTGTCAAGGCTAAAGATGAACTATTGCTAAAATGTGTGCAAGTTACAAAAGGTACTAAAGGGAAAAATAGTCTTCACAATGCTCCTGTTTTGGTAGAACACAGACAAGCAACAACAGTGACATTTACTGGGTATCACATCCATCACTTTCACAAGCAGAAATTTGACCATTTGTAGTCATTACCTTACACTGTGACAGCAAAGAGATGCAAAATGTCATCAGTGGAGCTATTATCAACACTTACTGGTACTCACAGAATTACTTTGTTATAAACCTGACAAAATTGTTGGTCCTCAGTCTGAAGAAGGATCTCGACACGAAACGTCGCCTATTCCTTCGCTCCACAGATGCTGCCACACCCGCTGAGTTTCTCCAGCATTTTTGTCTACCTTCATATCTTTGGTCCATATATCAATAAGATGGCCAAATTCAGATGATGAAGACACAGAGAAAGCTCTTGCTGTTGAGGTTGTATTTTATGGAATAACACACCACAAACACTTCGGTGTCCTCCAAGATTCACCATAACTTTCTAAAGGCGGTTCAATTTTGGTACTAAATGTTGGAAGTCTTTGACGTCAACGTCCCATGAATCTATTCCTCATCTTGAGTTTGTAAGGGCACCAACATCACGAAGGTTGCGCATGCAAAAACCTACAGTGACTGGAAAATCGTGAGCAAAAAGACAAACGACCGGAGGAGCTGTGTGGGTCGCAGCATCTGTGAAGGGAAACGGACAGACAACATTTCAAGTCGGGAAATAGCCACAAAAAGCTGGAGTAACTCAGCGGGACAGGCAGCATCTCTGGAGAGAAGGAATGGGTGACGTTTCGGGTCGAGACCCTTCTTCAGACTGAAGAAGACTCACACTGAAGAAGGGTCTCGACCTGAAACGTCACCCATCCTTCTCTCCAGAGATGCTGCCTGTCCCGCTGAGTTACTCCACCTTTTTGTGTCTATCTTCGGTTTAAACCAGCATCTGCAGTTCCTTCTTACACATTTCAAGTCGGGACACTTCTTCAATCTGAAGGGTCCCGACCCAAAATGTTGTTCATTGATTGATGGAAAGGTATAGGATGGGAAACAGACCCTTCACCCACCGAGTCCATATTGACCACTGATTACTCATTCACACGGTTTCCATGTTCGTATCCACCCCCTTCACATTGGGGGCAATTTACAGAGACCAGTGAACCTTCAAACCCACACGTCTTTGGGATGTGGGAGAAAACCGGAGTACCTGGAGGAACCCCATGCAGTCACTGGGAGAACACCATGCAGAAAGCACCCGAGGTCAGGATCGAACCCAAGTCTTAGGCGCTGTGAGGCAGCAGTCTGCCAGTTGTCTACCCATTTCCTCCTAGAGATGCTGCCTGACTCGCTGAGTTCTTTGATCAGAAAGGTTGCTATACATTTCAGGGCAAATCTGTAGATGTTTGAAATTATGGTTAGGGTTAGGGTTAATAAAAACAAAAAATGCGGGAAACCCTCAGTCAACCAATCTGCATCTATGGAAAGAGAAAGAAGACTAATATTTGAAATCAATGATTCTTGATCAGAATTCTGACGGTGACTTCATGTTGAAAAACGTACTCACTTTTTTCCACAGATGCTGCCTGACCTGCCGAGTGTTTCCAACATTTACTGTTTTCATTCTATGTTAAAAGTAACAGCCACACAGTCCCAGTGCACTTAAGTATAGTCAAGTTAGTGGGTTTGATTTGGGAATTTATAGTATCGCGACATCCACTTGCTGTTATAAAACGGAAGGTGTATGTAATGCTGTTTTGGAAGTCATGCTTTCCGTACTATAAAACTTACAAATATATTGCAGATTTCAACATGTTATGAAAAAGATTGTTCTAAAATTCCATTTCACTTCACTCCACAGATGCAGTCCTGAAGCTTCAATTGCAATAGAATATCAAAAAGTAATCAAAAGAATTGATCTATAAAGATCAATTCCTAAAACACATCATGGCATAAAAATCAATCTGTCAAGAGTTTCTCCACACAGTGCTCAAGACCAATCTGCAATTATTAACTGTGCAGAGATCTGTACATCAAATGTACATTTGTACATATTTGTAATATTTATTGATACTAGGGAACAAAGCAACAAAATACTAATTGGGTTTGCTTAACTATGATGTTGAACCCTATCAACATAGCTGAGATATCCGTAACAGAGGCACATGTGATTTAGAGTCATAGTCATAGAGTCTTACAGCGTGGAAACAGGCTCTTTCGCCAAACTTGCCCACATCGGCCAACATGTCCTATCCACACTAGTCTCACCTGCCTACGTTTGTCCCATATCCCTATAAACCTGTCCATTCCATGTACCTGTCTAAACCTTTCTTTACGTTGCGATAATACCTGCTTCAACTAACTCCTCCGGCAGCTCGTTCCATACACCCACCGCCCTTTGCGGGAAAAGGTTGCCGCTCAGGTTCCTATCTCACCTCACCTTAAACCAATGTCCTCTGGTTCTTGATCCCCTACCGTGGGCAAGAGACTTTGTGCGACTATTTATTTATTTTATATTGTAACATTGCTCTTTTTTTTAGTATTCTCACCTTCTGTTCAGAGATTTGTGGCGCAGCCTCGGGGACTTGAGCATTAAGTCAACATGACAGTCTCCTCGACGCTGGGAGAGTGTTGTGTTATTCTCCTTCTCCTCCTCCTCCTGGACTTAAGCTTTGCCTCAAGGGATTTGGGCATTAAATCCATGTTTTCCCAGCATTAGATGGGTGCTGTGCTGTTGGATTGGATGTTTAATGGGAGTTGGGGGCGTGGGAGGGAGGGTGTCCCACGGTTGTGTGCTATATGGTGGGGTGCGTGGGATCCCATGGCTCCAACGCCTTTAGACAGATTTAACTATTCATTTATATCCTCCTTTGGGGACCTGCCGCACAAACTGCCACAATAAATACTGATCGTGCCACAAAGCACTCAAAAAATTGGCTTCCGAAGAGCATGCGGAGTATAAGTTTTTGTTTTTTGTTGCCTGAAATGTAACAATTTTTTAATACATATTCACTGCGCATTATCCTCCTGCTGCTCAACATTCTTCCTCTCTTGGAAAGTGAGACGATAAACCCCATTAATCCAATTAAAGGTGACATTAAAGCTACAATTTGACCTAGCAACTGCACCACACTTTGTTTTGGTATTTAAACTGTGCCGTGGATCATCCAAACACTTATTTGTGAAAGACGAAAATATCTAATTGCAAGTTTCAAAAAGCCGGTTGATGGTATTTCCCTGCGTTACGCTGTGCTGAAACTGACAATGCTGCTTGCCGCACAGTTGTGCCCCGCTGACTTGTTGCAACGTCCCACAGTTCGCAGCTTGTAGCACGGCAGGTGTGAACTCAGGCAGCCAGCTCTGAAAGTACAAGCAACATTCTCCCAGCTACAGGAGGTGCGGCAGCTGGAAGGGGAAAGATGCAGCAATTATGGGGAAGAAGCTGGGAGACTTTCCCCAGGGGGCTCAGAAGGACCTGGACAGGCTGGTAAAGAAAAGCTCACACCCGAGGCATTTATTTCGTACATGCAAGGTGTGGGATGTTTTTCAGTGAGGTCTCTTGTAATGCAAGGCTGGTGGACATGTGGGAAGAGCTACCGGGAGTGGTGATTGAGGCAGGCACCATAACAGCATTTGACAGGTAAAAGGATGGCTAAGGTTTAGAGGAATATGGGCTAAACGTGGGTAAATGGGTAAACCAGCTATCTTTCCTTGATCATCGTTGCAGGCTTTGATTTGTCCTTTTGAATAGCTTTCCTTCATTTGTTATGTGTACCTTTTCATACCTCTCACTTCCCTCTCCCCAGACTCTCAGTCTGAAGAAGGGTCTCAACCCAAAATGGCATCTATTCCTTTTCTCCAGAGGTGCTGCCTGACCTGCTGAGTTACTCCAGCTTTTAGCGTCAAGCTTATATGGGGCATCTTGGTCTGCGTGGACAAGTTGGGCCAAAGGCCTGTTTCCGTGCTGTATGACTATAACTACGACAAGGATTATGATGGTCAGCAATGCTGGTTACCCTCACTGGCTGGAAGAAAATAAAAATAGACGAGGTCTTCTTTAAGAGTATAGAGTTTGGAACCTGCCTAATGCTGCGGTGAGCATCAAACTCTGGGATATGGCAGAGATCAGAAGCAGCGGCCTGGAACGATGCTGAGACTGGGAAAGCGAGCGTGACCGTGACCCGGATCTACGCAGACAACGCCCATGTGAGATTCAGTTTGTCAAAGCTCACAGATCTTAATGAAGACAAAGCCAACAGGTTGGGTGTCTGCCCTTTAAACAGCACATTTGCAAGGGAAAACGTGTCGTTCTGTGAGCAAATAGAAACTATTCTTCAGAACATTACAGTGAAATTATCACTGCAGACACGCTTTGCATTTTGCATTGACGTTAAAAATAAAGTGAAGAAAATGCTTTCAGAATAAAAAGACAAAAAGGTTTGGAGTAGAAATATACCCCAAATTATTTGTAAACCCAATTTTCATAAGGATAGAGCCCTAATTTTTTGAGGATTGCAACCTGAAGTCTAGTTTTCAATCTTACAAGTTATGCTCTGAAACCCTGACTTGTTCCCACCTCATAGCATGGTTTGGGAACTTCACAATGAACACATCGTGTGGCACAGAGGCACAGTGGTAGATTTGCTGCCTCAAAGCGCCAGAGACCTGGGTTCAATCCTGACGACAGCTGCTGTCCGTACAGAGTTTGCACCATATCCCTGTGACCACGTGGGTTTCCTCTGGGTGCTCGGGTTTCCTCCCACGTCCCAAAGACGTGCTGGTTTGTAGGTTAATTGGCCTGCTGTAAATTGTCCCTTGTGTGCAGTTTAGTGCTAGTGTACGGTGTGATCGGAGGTCGGCGCAGACTCGGTGACTAAACACAGACGCTAAAATGGAAAACAAGTAATTATCAAAGATATTTGAAGCTTAAGGGCAACAATGGAATGACATTGTTCAGAAAAAAAAGGTCACAGACCTGAAGCATTAATGCTCCTTTCCTCTCACACATCTGACGCAGCCTGATCTGCTGGATATTTCCTGCATTTCAGAGTTCCAACATCCTCAGTATTTTATTTTTATACTGTAATTTTTACTGTTAGCAAGCTGAAAATATAGTTTAAATTCAACTGCAATTGAGTGCACTATTCATGAATTGTGCTTACATTTACAGATACATTTTTTCCTACAAAATGTAATGAAAGTCTTTGATCTCTAATTTTTTGCTTTTAAGAGCATGTCTTTTGTTTAATTGCAATGGTGCATTCAGATCAAGTCATTACCGCACACATTGACAGTGTTGTGCAGACTTTATGTTGTCAGTGATCTTGGAATACAAGCCAGTAAATGCGGCCTCCTCCATTACATATTAGAGGATAGGATGCTGGTAGATCAATGGGCAGCTCTTTCACTCCATACACGTTATGTTGGAATCATCCATTTATTGCATTTCTTTCTAAGTGATCTTAACTACCGTGTACAGCATATAAAGTTTTGAATTTGAATTAATAAGTCAATACAAACCAGTTAGAATTTAATTGCAAAAGGACACAATGTGTTGGCATAACTCAGCGGGTCAGTCAGCATCTCTGTAGGACATGGATAGGTGACGTTTCAAGTCGGGACCCTTCTTCAGATCCGAAACGTCACCTGTCCATTTTATCCTGAGAAGCTGCTTGATCCACTCAGTTACTCCAGCACTTTGTGACCTTTCGTGTGAAACCAGCATCCGCAGTTCCTTGTTACTACTGCTAGATTTCAATCACCTTCATCGGACGAGGCAAGGTCACATCAGAAGCCACAATGCAAGCCTGGTTCTTGCAACACTCCCCGAATGTTGCAAATGCCAAAGATGTGAGCTTATCCAAATTCATCTCGCTGTTTATTTTAATTTACAAAGAACTCTCATTGCAAATGACGAACGGTAACAAATGGAGACAATGAAGACAGTGTGCATTTATGTGGCGTCAACCAAATGGCTTGAAGACTAATGGTAATAAAAGCATTTTTGACGCGGAGCCATTGAAGGACAGTCAGATTAACCTTTGGACAAAGAGAGAGGTTGCAAGCAGAATTTTGAAGAATGAGCGACGTGGACAAGATGTTTAGCGATGAAATTCCAGAGCTTAAGTTTAAAGTGGATACTAAAGTGGGATTAAAATCATTGAGGTGTGAGGGGGAGGGAGATCACAGAAATTTGTAAGGCTGAGGAAATACACAGAGCAGGAGGGGCAGGTATTGGGATGCAGGGGATGATTTTAAAAGTCAACCATCAGATTAGTAGCCAGCATTGTAGTAGGTTGAGAAATAATGATGAATTAGAAGGTGTGAGTTTAGCAACAAGCTCCTGAACTTTCAAAGCTTACAAGATTTTTCAGAATAAATGATGAAAATGACCAAACAGCATTCAAACGGTCAAATATGAAAGTTACTGAAATATGGATGCTGACTTCATCAGAAGGTTAAATGAGGCAAAATAAAGATTTGGTGATTTCAAGCAGAAAGAGACATACTGTAAAACTATTAGAGAAAATAGGCAAAGATGGCTTTGGTGGAATCATCCACATATACCTTTTTTTTGATCGATTGAATGGGAGGTACAGCATGGAAGCAGGCCCTTTGGCCCAGTGACTCCATTCCCACCTTCGTTCACCCATTCCTGCTGGTCCTATGTTATCCCATCTTCATATTTACTCCCGACAGACTCGGGACAATTTACAGAGGCCAATTAACCTACAAAATTGCACGTCTTTGGGATGTGGGAAGAAACTGGAGCACCTGGAGGAAACACATGCAGTCACAGGGAGAACATGCAAACTCCACACACAGCGCCTGTGGTCTGGATCAAACTATCAGCTGCGCCACATTGCTGCCCTTTTAAAAGCAACGTTGCCCGATATCACCGGCCAGCTCTTCAAATATCGAAGTCTCTCATTTCTTATCGATAAACAGTACCGTGATTGTCCTTTCTACAAATTCACCTACTTTGTCCAGTGGCTGGCAACAGTTATACTGCATCCACATAACAGGATGACCAGTGATAGCTCGCCGTGTATAATTTTTGCTTGCCACTGGTTGTTTTAGAGCATGCTGACATTGAAATGATTTCCATTTCACTGGACGTCATTTGGAGCTTAAACAGGTGAAAATTCCTCGCACGGACTTTGGGGATCACGTGAGCATCAACGAACAATCATGTAAAATGGAATCCAAGGTGATCACTATTAATCAATCTGATTAATAATCAGCCGGCCTCTCACAAGAACAGCCTGTCCTCACAAACCAGCCACTTCTTCCCAGGAAAGTTGCTCTGAGCAAACACACAATGAACAAGACTTTTAGGGTCTGAGTCGCAGCACTGGCAACCAGCCCAATGCCCTGCTTTATTTGAAAGAAAAAGACTTAATCTAAATGACCTACAATTCAATCAACATGACATTAATGCATCACTGCATAAAACGTACTGTACAGATAGAAGCATGAGGGTTGAGCATTTTTACGATGGACGTTAAATCATTTCGAAAATCTGGGGAACAATTGTTTGTCGTGTCCCTGGGGATTTGAGAAATATCTATTTCAATCTCACAGATACCGACAATCTGCTCCAGAAGGAATGTGCTTGCTTAGTCCACTGCTTCTAGCCTGCGATATCTGCTGTGCAAATAGGATCCCAGAGCTGGAAAGTCTCAATTATTTAATTTTCTGCTAATGTGGACAACAACATTTGAAAGTTTGCTTGGCTCAATCCGTTAGGTGACAATTCACGGGCATGGGTACATTACACCCAGGGCAGCCTCTTTATTATTGTCCAGTGCATTCATTTACAATGCCTTACATACTGTGGTAGCTACTTGTGCGTGTGGCACCAAACTAAATTGACCTGGGTTCAATCGTGACTGTGGTCTCCTCCAGGTGCTCCCGATCCCCCCTCACATCCCAGTGATAAGTGGACTGGTAGGTTACGTGGCCACTGTGAATTTCCTCCAGTGTGAAGGTGAGTGGTAGAATCTGTGGGGAGCTGATCAGAATGAGAAGAATAACAAATAGGGTTAACGTAAATGGTTGATCGACAGGGGCTCAGTGAGCCAAAGGGCCAGCGTCCATGTAGTATAACCTATGATGCAAAATTCTACCCTTTTAAAAGTTCAATCATACAGGGAAGAAACTTTCAAAGTCAAATTATTTTTGGGCATCACAGTGGCGCACCGATGGAGTTGCTGCCTTATAGCACCTGTGTTTGATCCTGACTACGGGTACAGAGTTTTTACGCTCTCCTGTGACCGCATGTGTTTTCTCTGAGTTTCATCGGTTTCGGTTTCCTCCCACATTCCATTAACGTGTGGGTTTGTAGGTTAATTGGCTTCTGTAAATTGTCCCAAGTGGATTGGAAAGACATTCTTGCCATAGAGGGGGTACAGAGAAGGCTCACCAGACTGATTCCTGGGATGGCAGGACTTTCACACGAAGAAAGACTGGATAGACTCGGCTTGTACTCGCTAGAATATAAAAGATTGAGGGGGGATCTTATAGAAACTTACAAAATTCTTAAGGGGTTGGACAGGCTAAATGCAGGAAGATTGTTCCTGATGTTGGCGAAATCCAGAACAAGGGGTCACAGTTTAAGGATAAGGGGGAAGTCTTTTAGGACCGAGATGAGAAAAACATTTTTCACACAGAGAGTGGTGAATCTGTGGAATTCTCTGCCTCAGAAGGTAGTTGAGGCCAGTTCATTGGCTATAGTTAAGAGGGAGTTAGATGTGGCCCTTGTGGCTAAAGGGATCAGGGGGTATGGAGAGAAGGCAGGTACAGGATACTGAGTTGGATGATCAGCCATGATCATATTGAATGGCGGTGCAGGCTCGAAGGGCTAAATGGTCTACTCCTGCACCTATTTTCAATGTTCCTATGTTTCTATGGATAGAACTAGTGTATGGGTAATAGCTGGTCAGCATGGACTGTTTCCTGTTTCCACGCTGTACCTCTAAACTAAACTAAATTGAATCAGAGGCTTAGGCTTTGAACTTCTAATCACGGAACAAAAGATCATCAAAATGATTGAAACAAATGTACCCAATTCAACGAACGTGTTGCAGAGGGGTAGACGGAAACAGGCCCTTCAGCTCACTGAGTCCTCGCCGAGCCGCGATCACCCTGTACCCTAGCACTATCCTACACACACTACTTATACCGAAGCCAATTAGCCTACAAATCTTTGGCGAGTGGGAGGAACCCGGGGAAACCCCACGTGATCACAGGGAGAGCATGCAAACCCCATACGGGCAACACCCGGAGTCAGGATCGAACTGGCGTGTAAGGCGCTGTAAGGCAGCAACTCTACCGCTGCGCCAACGTGCCTCCTTTATGCTGCACTTACGAGTCCCTCTTGTAAAACATCTTCAAAAAAACAACTTTCAACACTACCGCTCATCCTGGAGGGACAATTGTTGCACACTGTGTGGGATAAATGAAGCAGAAAACCTGTGGGTTTTCATCCTGGCTCAAGGATCACACAGAGTACAATGTGACATGATGTGGTTTTAAACCTAAAACAGCTTGTTTTCCATTGGTGTTCAGGAATAAAATAATGAATTCAATGGTGAGAACATATTTAATTCATCACAAAAAGGGAAAAGAAACAATACGCTGTTTAAAGTCCAATGGTGAATATTGCTATTAGGTCACCTTGATACTATCATGGGCTAGATACTAATCTGATGCAGTGCAGGCAAACGAACTTGAACTGCAACAAGCTTACACTGGGTTTTTTTTCCATGTGTTTTGTATTGAACACAGAAGAAATGCTCCAGAATTGTTCTGGGAATGGGGATTATGTGGACGAACTATAAAACAACTAGACAAAGATGAAGAGGTGCTTAAAATCATTAAACGTTGAGCTGGAGTACATTTACAGAAGTTGTTTCTTGTAGCTGAGAGATTAATTATCAGAGGACCCGGGTTTAGTGTTATCCGCTGCAGAGTGGAATGAAATATTGGCAGGGAATTTTGAATGAAAGGCAGTTAGGATTTTAAGTGTTCTGTCTGATGGTAGAATCAATACCAGAGCGAGAGAGAATTAGATGGATCTTTGAATATGACACTGTTGCAGGGAAATGAACGAGAAAATAGGGCCAACTGAAACGTGCTCAGAAAGAGATGGGGCTCAGTCAATAGAGCAAGAGGTCTTCTTCTTTGTTGCGGATTCTTTGAACAAAAAAACATCTCAATGCTTTTGAACCTTGACTTTAGACATTAGTTTAGACTCTAGAGATACAACACGGAAACAGGCGCCGACCAGCGAGTACTGTCCTTCACACGCCAGGGACAATTTACAATCATTACCAAAGCCAATTAACCAAGAAAGCTGTTCATCTTTGGAGTGTGGGAGGAAACCGGATCACCTGGAGAAAACCCGTGCAATTACAGGAAGAACGTACAAACTCCGCAGAGACAGCATCCGTAGTCAGGATTGAACCCGGGTCTCTGGCGCAGCAACTCTACTGCTGCGCCACTGTGCTACAGTTAATGTTTTTGTTTGTTTTGGTTAAAACTAAACTCCTAAGATTTTAATTAACCGAGATTGAGATGCCCATCAATCACCTTAGTGACTCAGCTAGATCAATCTTGTCGGTTTATACCTGCTAGGTGACAAATTTACACTTACCTGAATTTACTTTTTCTTTACAATCCTAGAAAGACACCAATGCCAAATATCGTTGTTCTCTGGCATGGGCCAGCTGAAGCCAGAAACCCCATCAAACTCAAACCCAAAGTCAGGACTATTTTCCCAACTGTGTCCAGCGCAACTTTAGAAAATTCCAAACTATGTCAAAAGACATCAAACGGTCAACTTCTGATTTTCTTGACGTTGCCAAAAAACAAACTATTCACCGAAAGCTTGCAAAAACACACATGACACTAGGTGGAGCTCTGTGCATACCTGCTAGATTTAACGGGCATCAAATTCACTCAAGAGTCAAGAGTGTTTTATTGTCATATGTCCCAGATAGAACAATGGAATTCTTACTTGCAGCAGCACAAGGGAATATTAATAGAATATTGACTGGCCTTGAGGGGGATACGACATATATTGCCTGAAGTAGATTCATATTGCCCGAGTCGAAGACGAGGGCAATATGGATCTAGTGAGGGCAATATATGTCGTATCTCCCGAAAGAGGACAGTCAATATTGTTATTATTACCCATATCAGACATCTAGAGGAAAATCTGAACATCTCAGCTCGGCGGACTTCCACGTAAAATTTAACCAAAATGGACGCGGCAGTCTTCCTGTCTGCCGTTTGAATATTCTAAATTTCCCACGCAGCGTCACGTTGCCGTCACGTTGCCAAGTTCCCGGATGTGAGACCAGGGGAATATAAGACTATATTCCCCGCTGTTTTAACAGGTAAAGTCCATAGGCGTTCGCAAGAAAGGGGAATACAAGAAAATATTCCCCTGTTACCCCTGCTGGCAGTAAAAAACGAAGGGAATACAATTTTGTAAAAGCATACCTCAGATGTGTGACAAGGGAATATTTAAACATAGCACACTGTAAACAATATAATAAACGAGGAATAAAATGTCAGTGTGTATATAAACGCAGTCACATATACAGACATATATTCCTCCCTTCCCTGAAGGCAAGCTCTTCCCTGAAAGGGAGCAACAAAGAGACAACAGGAATAACTCTGTCCTGTTGAATTGGAGCCATTTGTAATAGGTAATCAAACCAATGCCACAACGAGCTCAGGCTTTTATTGGAGGTGCTTAAAAATTGCTCATGCAGATTCACTCCAGGAACTTCTAGGTTTAGGATTATATTTATTATTGTCACGTGTACCGAGGTACAGTAAAATATATGTTCTGCACGTTATCCAGTTAGATCAGATAATACCATAGATAATACAATCAAGTGAAACTCAAGTACAATAGATAGAATAAATTGCAAGATATGGAGTGCAGAATATACCTTCTGAATTTTGTAGTCTGCATATCGCCAACTTGGACAATTTTACATTTTTATCAAGCCAATTAATAACCTGCACGTCTTTGGTGTGTGGTAGGAAACCGAAGATCTCGGAGAAAACCCACGCAGATCGTGGGGAGAAAGTACAAACTCCATACAGGCAGCACCCGTAGTTGGGATCGAACCCGGGTCCCTGGCGCTGCATTTTTTGCTGTAAGACAGCAACTCTACCGCTGTGCCACCGTGACTGCCTCAGTGCAGTGCATCAGTTCCGTAGATATAGTCCAAAGTCCACAATGGGGTAGAGTGAACCAGACAGCACCCCAGCTCATGGAAGGACCATTCAGAAACCTGATAAATTGAGGGGAAGCAGTCCCTGAGTCTAATGGTGCGTGCTTTCAAGCTTCCGTGCCTTCTGCCAGACGACGGCAGGGAGAAGAAGGAATGACCAAGGTTTTTCTGAGGCAGCACGAGGCGTAGATGGAGTCAATGGTGGGAAGTCTGGTCTAGTGTAATGGACTGGGCAACATCTACAATTCTCTGCAATTTCTTGTGGTCTTGGGCAGTGCTCTTCCCAAACCCAGCTGATATGGAAGGTGACACAACGCATCACCCATCCTTTTTCTCCAGGGATGCTGCCTGACCCGCTGAGTTACTCCAGCACTTTGTGCCTATTTGTGATGCCAACGGTATGCTTTCTATGGTGTTCTTTATAAATGTCAGTGAAGGCGTGCAGAATTTCCTCAGTCTCCTCAGGAGGCAGAGGTGTTGGTGTGTCTTCTTGGCCATCACATCAATGTGGTTGGTCCATGACAGATCAATGGTAATATCAACACCAAGGAACTCAAAGCTCTCATCTACTTCCACTTCAGCTCCATTGTTGCTGGTTGGGCCTTGATCTCCAACTCGGTTCCTGAAGTCGCTACCTAGCTCCTTCATCCTGCTGACATTGAGGGAGAGGCTCTGGTCCTGACACCATGTTACTAAGTTCTTTATCTCCTTCCTGTACTCCATCACAACTCCATGGGTTGTGATCTGGCCCACCACAGTGCTGTCGTCTGCAAACTTGTAGATGGAGTAAATTAGTGCCAGATTTGGCCGTATGGTCGTGAATATATAGGGCGTAGTAGGGGACTGAGAATGCATCTTTGCAGGGCACAAGTGTTGAAAGTTATTGTGGAGGTGTTGTCCCCTATCATCACTGGTTGAGGTCTGTGGTCAGAAAGTCGAGGATCCAGTGACAGAGGGAGGTGCTGATTCCCAGGTCCAAGAGTTTGCAGGAGGGTTTAGATTAGGTCTAGGAATTTGGAGATGAGTTTGGAGATGAGACAGTACTATCCCACAACTAACTGTTGGGATCAAACCTCGACAATTCCGCCTTAAATGGTGACGCATCAACAACAACTCGCATGAGGTAACTCAACTTAACGGGCGGCACGGTGGCACAGCGGTAGGGTTACTGCCTTACAGCGCTTGCAGCGTCAGAGACCCGGGATCGATCCCGACTACGGGTGCTTGTCTGTACGGACTTTGTACGTTTTCCCCGTGATCGCATGAGATTTCCCCGAGATCTTCAGTTACCCCCCACACTCCAAAGACGTACAGGTTTGTAGGTTGATTGGCTTGGTATAAAAATGTAAAATTGTCCCTAGTGTGCAGGGTAATGGCCCTGTCTCACTGTGCGAGTTGACCCACGAGGTACCCGAGTGACAAACTCGTGGCTGTGCACGAGACTGCAAGTTTATGATCAAGTGTGTAATACGAGTTCCCACGGGTATGTCATTGCTGCGATGTTCCTAGTTCCTCTCCCGAGTTAGCAAGTTCCTCTCCCGTTACTCTTGAGCCAACCGTGAATGAAGGTATGTTTTAATAAAGCAACAATGTTAAAATACATCTCCATCCTGTGGTTTTGAGTTATTTCAGCGCGGATGGGAAAATGCGCATCCTCCAGTAACCAAGCATTTCTTGTTGTTTTATTGTTTTTAAATACTTTTTTGCAATGGATCTCTATTTTAAATAATTTAAAAAAAGGAAGCAGCCCGGGTGACTGACATTGAGCGGCCGCCAGGACCCGACAGCAGACACACACACACACACACACACACACACACACACACACACACACACACACACACACACACACACACACACACCACACACACACACACACACACAGAGAGAGAGAGAGAGAGATACACACAGACAGCAGCTGGCCACCACTTCAGAGGAATTAAGCAGCTCGGGTGACTGAGCGGCCGCCGGGACCCGACAGTACACACACACACACACACACACACACACAGATAGACAGAGAGGGAGAGAGAGAGACACACACACACACACACACACACACACACACACACACACACACACACACACACACACACACAGAGAGAGATACACACAGACAGCAGCTGGCCACCACTTCAGAGGAATGAGGCAGCTCGGGTGACTTTGAGCGGCCACCGGGACCCGACATCAGACACACACACAGATACACACAGATAGACAGAGAGGGAGAGAGAGAGAGACACACACACACACACACACACACACACACACACAGATACACACAGATAGACAGAGAGAGAGAGAGAGAGAGAGACACACACACACACACACACACACATACACACACACACACACACATAGAGAGAGAGATACACACAGACAACAGCTGGCCACCACTTCAGAGGAATCAAGCAGCTCGGGTGACTTTGAGCGGCCACCGGGACCCGACAGCAGACACACACACAGATAGACACAGATAGACAGAGAGGGAGAGAGAGAGACACACACACACACATACACACACACACACACACATAGAGAGAGAGATACACACAGACAGCAGCTGGCCACCACTTCAGAGGAATCAAGCAGCTCGGGTGACTTTGAGCGGCCACCGGGACCCGACATCAGACACACACACAGATACACACAGATAGACAGAGAGGGAGAGAGAGAGACACACACACACAACTCAGCGGACCAGGCAGCATCTCTGGAGAGAAGGAATAGAGTCGAGACCCTTCTTCAGACTTACCCGAAATGCCACCCATTCCTTCGCTCCAGAGATGCAGCCTGTCCCGCCGAGTTACTCCAGCATTGTGTGTATCTATCTCCGGTGTGAACCAGCATCTGCAGTTCCTTCCCAATCCCACACTCTCGGCCCCGGGGGGGGTGGATGGACCATCACACGTGGACACATCCCACCCACCACCCCAGACTTGCCCCTTCGGCAGGTCTTTTAAGCCGTTCATTGAGACAGAGTGAAGCCACGGGGCAGGCGCCTCAGTAATAAAGGACAAGTGGCAGAAAGGCCGAAGATAGACACAAAATGCTGGAGTAACTCGGCGGGACAGGCTGCATCTCTGGAGCGAAGGAATGGGTGGCATTTCGGGTAAGTCTGAAGAAGGGTCTCGACTCTATTCCTTCTCTCCAGAGATGCTGCCTGGTCCGCTGAGTTACTCCAGCATTTTGTGTCTATCTTTGGTTCAGTCTTTACTCGAGCAAAAGAACAGATTATTAAAGTTCCCACGGTAGACTCACGAGACACTAAGATAAACGCACGGGGCCACTACGTTATTACAACGAGTTTAAATGTTTCCTTTTTTTAACTTGAACAGTTAATTTGACTCGTGGAAAAAATCAAACATGTTTGATTTTTTTCACGAGTTAACAAGTTTCCCGAGTACCTGCCGTTAGCGCAACGAGTCGATAAGTTGCTCGTGCGAGTTCCGACGTTCCCGCTACGTGATCACCACGAGTGAAAACTCGGGGTCACTCGTGGGCCAACTCGCACAGTGAGACAGGGGTTCAGGGTAATGTTAGTGTGCATGGATCACTGGTCGGTGTGAACTCGGTGGGCCGAAGGGCCTGTTTCCACACTGTACCTCTAAACTAAACTAACATATCGCCATCAGCAGTGACAATGTAGCAACATATAGTTCAGACATTTAAAGCAGCATATGTTTGAAAAAAAGATGGCTGAGGCATCTTCAACATGCCATATCTGGCGTGTCAAACATCCACTTCAACCTCATCTTCTGGTCCCAAAGATCTCTGAAACTAGCCTTTTGATTTAGATCACTCCCGGGATCAAAGATCTTTAGATTTACAAGGCAATAATCAGGAGTGCGATGAAATTCTTTCTGCTTTTCTGTATAAATCTGGCTCCAACATCACTCAAGGAAACATCCAGGATCATGCAAGTCATTTAATTGTTGCCCCATTAAAGTAGACACAAAAAGTAGACACAAAAGTAGACACAAAAAGCTAGAGTAACTCAGCGGGTCAGGCAGCATCTCTGGAGAAAAGGAATAGGTGACGTTTCGGGTCAAGACTCTTCTTCCTTCAGCACCTTTTCTCCATAGATGCTGTGTGACCCACTGAGTTACTCCAGCGTTTTGTGTCTATCTTTGGTTTAAACCAGCAATCGCAGTTCCGTCCTACACATTAATGTTCACTCCATCCATTATCAGCACACCATGGCTATTTTGGTTACCAACTACAAAGTGCATTACAGCAACCCTGCCAAGACATATATACAGTGCAGAATCATACTACATCCTGACGTGGGTTCTTCAATATCACTGCAACAGAGTTCTACAACAGCTCATTGAACAACAGAGAGGCAGTACCTTCATCATGCACCTGTATCCAGAGCAATGGTACCTCAACCCTGGGATGGTCAATACATGGGTAGGAAGGACATGCAGATAGATGATGGTTTTAAACCAAAGATAGGAATATAGAAACATAGACATTAAAAATAGGTGCAGGAATTGGCCATTCGGCCCTTCGAGCCAGTGCCGCCATTCAATATGATCATGGCTGATCATCCAAAATCAGTACCCCGTTCCTGCTTTTTCGCCATATCCCTTAATTCCATTAGCCATAAGGGCTGTATCGAACTTTGAAAACATCCAGTGAATTGGTCTCCACTGCTTACGTGGCAGAGAATTCCACAGATTCACAGCTCTCTGGGTGAAAAGGTTTTTCCTCCTCTCAGTCCTAAATGGCCCTTATTCTTAAACTGTAACCCCGGGTTCTGGACTCCCCCAACACCGGGAACATTTTTGCAGCAACTAGCCTGTCCAATCCCTTAAGAATTTTATACATTTCTATAAGATTCCCTCTCATCCTCCTCACTTCCAGTGTATACAAGACAGACACAAAATGCTGAAGTAAGTCAGCGGGTCAGGCAGCATCTCTGGAGAAAAGGAATAGGTGATGTTTCGGGTCGAGACCCTTCATCAGACCTAATGAAGGGACTGATGAAGGGTCTCGACCTGAAACGTCACCCATTCCCTTTCTCCATGATCAATAAATGCTTCCCTTGACAGCAAAACCAACATGACATGAAAGAATAAATATAAAAACAAATTACTCAGCAAAATGTGCTCACAGTTGACCAGCTGAAATTCGAGTTCAATGTTTGATAATAAGTTAATTATTGTAAAATGTTTCTTCATGATTAAATCATTTCTAGCACCAACATAATTTTCAATGCAGTCAAAAAAACATCTGCTTAAAGTAATATCTGAACATTTTCTCTCTAGATGATCTGTGATTATTATATTTAATCTCTTCGTCCAAGTGATGAACTTTAGGCAAGGCATTTCCCCAGGGGAAGTTATTGTTTGGTTTCTGGAAAGTTGGAGACTACAATTAAGTTATTAGTATATTAAGCATGAAGTCAATCTTTGGCAACCATCATAATGTCTTGCAAATGATGGAAAGCCTTGACAATTGATGACCGAACAACCAAAAAGCCTAAGAGTATCTGGTGGCACGGTGGCGCTGCGGAAAGATTGCTGCTTTACAGCACCTAGGACCCGAGTTCGATCCTGACCCCGGGTGCTGTATGTACGGAGTTTGTACGTTCTCCCCGTTACCTGTGCGGGTTTTCTCCGAGATCTTCGATTTCCTCCCACACTCCAAAGACGTACCGGTTTGTAAGTTAGTTGGCTTGGTATAAATGTGAATTGGACATTGTTAGTGTGCGGGGATCGCTGGTCGGTGCGGACTCAGTGGGCACTTCATGCCTTTTATATTCTGTTGTGCTGAAGCAAAGCAAGAATTTCATTGCCCTATCTGGGACACGTGACGATAAACTCTCTTGACTTGACTTGAAGTGCCTGTTTCTACGCTGTATCTCTAAACTAAACCAAAATAAACTAAACTAATCTATCTTTACGGATCATGGTTGAATCACTGCAATGGCTTAGTTCAACATAGATATATGCACACAGTGGTCTTATCACCAGATAATGATCATCTGGCCTGCAACATGTTTGCTCCCTTTCTGCAACAGCCAGCAGGGATTTACAGCAGTGTTATTCTGAGGAAAGTCTGCAGAGTAGCAGACATAAACATCTGTGTGGAGTGCACGTTGACCAATTTTATTTATAATTGAACTATTTCAAAATGTTTCTGGGTACATTTGGTCAAATAAATAACATAATTGCACCACAAATGATGTCAAGACAGCTGGATCTTCCAGCGGTAACAGTGTCAACAGAACCCTTCTCGACCTCGAAAGAGACAAAGGTTAAGTACATAAGTGATAGGAGCGGAATTAGGCCTTCGGACCATCAAGTCTACTCCACCATTCAATCATGGATGATCTATCTCTCCCTCCTAAACCCCATTCTCCTGCCTTCTCCCCATAACCCCTGACACCCATGCTCAAGAGCAAAAACAGCTAGCAAGGGGAACAAGGGGCTAGCAGTTCGATATTATCCTTTTGTGATCAGCTCCAGATGGATTGCACCTCCTGAGCGTGTCTGAAATCTCAATTTAGTTCCCATGGAATGATTAAGCTTGGTACTAAAAGCCCAACATTGTATAATCATCCTCACTGCGTCAGCCCATGGTCAATCAAAATGAGGAGGTACATCCGGGATGACAATGAGAACATCAAGCTTCTAACTGTCTCACTAACCTGTAGGTGAGAAGCCTCTCCCTTCCCATTATTACCTTTAACTATAAGGCATGGTTAGACACACTTGCATTGTTTTCTCTGGAGCGTTGGAGGATGAGAGGAGACCTAAGAAATGTAAATACAATTATGGGAGGCATAGGTATGGAAGACAGTCAGACACTTATTTCCCCCCCAGAGTGGAAATGTCAAATGTCAAAGGCTAGAGGGGATAGCTCCAGAGTGAGCGAGGCAAAGTTTAAAGGAGATGTGTGGGGGAAGTTTTTTTCACACAGAAAGTGGTGGGTGCCTGGAATATGCTACCAGGAGTGGAAGTGGCTGCAGTCACAGTAGTGGCAGTTAATAGGTGTTTAGACAGTTAATATGGATATGTGATCCATATCCTTCTATCCCCTGCATACCCACGTAAGATAAGTGCGTGGGTATGCAGGGAATAGAGGGGTATGCATCACATGCAGGCAGAGGAGATCAGTTAATTTGGCATCATCTTCGGCACAGATATTGTGGGCCTAAGGTCCTGTTCCTGAGCTGTACTGTTCTATTTCCTTGTCTGGGGGCACATAAAGCCATCGGAAAACACCAAAAGGAGCACGTGATCTCCCATACTACTCACACCCCTGCTTTCTCAGCCACAGCTTATTCTATTATGGTAGAATGCATGGCTCAGCTTGCTCAGAATCCACAGAATTAAAGTTGAAGCAAGATGGCAACCCTAAGGGACTATATAAGAATAAATAATTTGGGGCAATTTAATGAAATTGTTCAAAAATGGCTAGAAATTCAACATTCATCCTTTGGCGTCATCTTACGTATTCACCACAGCAATTTGTTAAAAATTCTGAGTGGTTGTGGAAACTAAATAGAGCTGTTGTCTCATAGCAACAGTAACCGGGTTCAATCCTGACTTTCGAGATACAGCACGGACACAGGCCCTGCGGCCCACTGAGTCTGCGCCAGTCAGCGATCCCCGTACACTACCACTATCCAACACACTAGGGACAATTTTACAATTTTTACCAAAGCCAATTAACCTGCAAACCTGCACGTCTTTGGAGTGTGGGCGGAAACCGGAGCATCCAAAGAAAATCCATGTGGACACAGGGAAAATGTACAAACTCCGTACGGACAGCACCCGTGGTCAGGATCGAACCCGGATCTCTGGTGCTGTAAGGCAGCAGGTCTACCACTGTACCACTGTGCCACCCTGACCTCCGGCACTGTGTGAATTTGCACGTTCTCTCTGACCACATACAGTGGCTTGCAAAAGTTTTCATGCCCCTTGAACTATTCCACATTTCGTCACGTTACAACCACAAACGTAAATGTATTTTATTGGGATTTTATGTGATAGACCAACACAAAGTGGTGCATAATTGTGAAGTGGAAAGAAAATGATACATGGTTTCCAAATGTTATTACAAATAAAAATCTGAAAAGTGTGGCGTGCAAAAGTATTCTGCCCCCCTGCGTCAATACTTTGTAGAACCACCTTTCGCTGCAATTACAGCTGCAAGTCTTTTGGGGTATGTCTCTACCAGCTTCGCACATCCAGAGACTGAAATTTTTGCCCATTCTTCTTTGCAAAATAGTTCAAGCTCAGTCAGATTGGATGGAGAGCGTCTGTGAATAGCACTTTTCAAGTTTTGCCAGAGAATCTCAATTGGATTTAGGTCTGGACTTTGACTGGGCCATTCTAACACATTAATATGCTTTGATCTAAACCATTCCATTGTAGCTCTGGCTGTATGTTTAGGGTCGGTAAAGTCAGTAAAGGTCAATCAAAAAGGTAGATAGTAGTTCAGGACTGCTCTCTAGTTGCGCTAGGATGGTTCAGTTACTTGATAACAGCTGAGAAGAATCCGTCCCTGAATCTGGAAATCCAAAAGATGTATGGGTTGGTAAGGGTGTTAAATGAACATGATAAATTGTTACCATTGTGCAGATGAGTGGGAGAATTTGAGGGGAATTAATGGGAATAAAATGGGTTAGAGTAGGATTAGTGTAAGAACGGGTGCCTGATCATGAGAACAGACTTTGAGGTGACGGTTCTGTTTCCATGCCATGTCTCTCTATGATTTGATGCTAATTCAGGCTTTGTGCATTAAAAATGATTACCAGGAAATTAGGTAATTTATCTCAATTTAAAAATTCCCAGATCCACTCAATTAAACACTGCCCACACTCTCAAAGCACCAGATAGAGTTTAAACGAAGCACTCTTGAGTGGAAATCTGTCTCGCTGCAGATACAGATTTCACTTAATTCTGAAATAAGAGCTTTCAAACAACCATCTGCAATCAAGGTAGAATATTACATCCCATGTGCTTTGTAATAAAAATGTAAAGGTTAATGTGAGTATTCCACATACCAGGCTGACATAAATATTGTTTGCCGAAGAATGTGTAATGCTTTTCTTAAGCCAACCGAAATAATCTCATAAAAAGACAACTATGAGAAACATTTGCAATATTTTTATGCTATGTGGCGATTTCAGGAGTCTAAAATAAAAACTGAATATGCCGAAAGTGTAATAGTCACAGAGTCAGGCATACAGTGTGGAAACAGGCCCTTCGGCCCAACTTGCCCAGATCAACCAACATGTCCCATCTACACGTCCCACTTGCCTGCATTTGGCCCATAACCCTAGAAACCTATCCTATCCATGCACCTGTCGAATTGCTTCTCAATAGGGGTTTCAGTTGAAAGATCCTTTATCAGAACTGTTTTACTCTGTTAATTAGCACAGCATAACATATCGGATGTGTCCTACAACCCTGCATTTTGGAACATTTTACATATATTTATTTGTATGCTTACTCTCGATTTGCCCTTATTTCATTTTCACCTTCTAATTGCCCCATTAACTCAGCAAGCAAATGACTTCCACGACTCATCCCCATAGAAACCAAATCTTGGCACTATCAGAGATATTCCTTCCTTCCCCATCTATTCTTACCATATCTTCTCTGAACTTAAAATTAACTTGATTAGTCTGAAGAAGGGTCCTGACCCAAAACGTCGCCTATCCATTCCCTCCACTGTTGCTGTGTGACCCGCTGAGGTCCTCCAGCACTTTGTGTTTAGCTCAAGATTCCACCATCTGTAGGTCTGTGCCTTCTTGGTAAAATTAACATTCTTTTCCCTCTTCATAAGTTCTTGGAGCAGAATAAGGCCGTTTGGCGCATCAAGTCCACTGCGCCATACAATCATGGCTGATCTCTTCCCCTCTCTTTCTCCTGCCTTCGCCCCATAACCCCGGACACCCTAACTAATCAAAAAATCTGTCAATCTCTGCCTTAAAAATATCCATTGACTTGGCCTCCACAGCCATCTGTTGCAATGAATTCCACAGATTCACCAACCGTCTGACCAACAAAATTCCTTCTCATCTACTTCTAAAGGTATGTCATTTTATTCTAAGTCTATGGCCTCTGGTACTAGATTTACGCACTGGTGAAACAACCTCTCCTACTCCACTCTGTCCTGGCCTTTCAATGAGGTCCCCCCCCCCCCCTCCCTTCCCCCTCATCCCAGTTCTGGTGAAGTGTCTTCAACCTTATTGTATTCCTGTGTTTCTCTCTTTACAAATGCTGCCTGACCTGCTGAATGTTTCCAGAATTTTCTATTTTCATTTCAGGTTTTCGGCCTTTGCAGATTTGTATTTTTATTTACATTCATCAAGCGCTTCTGTTCATCATGCTGCAGATGGACCCCTGGTGAAAGCTGTTTGATGGGATGCCTGAAAATATGAATTCCATGCTGAAACATTTGCACAAATGGGGGTATGAAATGGTTCCACGGGCAAGTTAATTAACTCAGTTTTGTAATTACATTAGAATTAATTCAAATTATTGAATTTGCCTTTGTTATTCATCACAAGCTGATACTTCGTTGAGGAAGAAGAGGGAGAGCATACTGAAAGCCAAATTGGACGACCGTAAGAGATGCAGGAGCATAGAAACAGAGAAAATAGGTGCAGGATGAGGCCTATTCGGCCCTTCGAGCCAGCACCAGCCATTCATTGTGATCATGGGTGATTCGTCCCCAATCAATAACCCGTGCCTGCCTTCTCCCCATATCCCTTGATTCCACTAGCCCCTAGAGCTCTGTCTAACTCTCTCTTAAATCCATCCAGTGATTTGGCCTCCACTGCCCTATGTGGCAGGGAATTCCCCAAATTCACAACTCTCTGGGTGAAAAAGTGTTTTCTCACCTCAGTCTTAGATGGCCTCCCCTTTATTCTAAGACTGTGGCCCCTGTGGCAGACTGTGGCAGAATTAGGTCATTTGGCCCGTCGAGTCTGCTCCGCCATCCTATCATGGCTGATCTATTTTTCCCTCTCAACCCCATTCTCCTGCCTTCTCCCCGTAACCGCTGACATCCTCCCTAATCAAGGACCTATCAATCCCCGCTTTAAATATAACCAAATAATGGCCTCCACTACCATCTGTGGCAAAGAATTCCACAGATTCACCACCCTCGGTCTAGTTTATTAATTTAGAAATATAGCATGGAAACAGGTCCTTCAACCCATCGAGATTACGCCGACCAGCGATCCTGTACACTAGCCCTAGCCTACACACTAGGCACAATGTACAATTTTCACCGAAGCCAATTAACCTAAAATCTGCACATCTTTGGAGTGTGGGAGACAACCGGAGCACCCGGGGAAAACCCATGCGGTCACAGGGAGAACATCTAAACCCTGCACAGAGAGCACGCTTAGAACAGGTTTGAATCGAGATCTCTGGTGCTGTAAGACAGCAACTCTGCCGCTGCGCCACCGTGCCGTGGCTAATACGTGGTATTAACCCGTGGTTAACACCTCTGGGTGAGAAATTCCTTATTTCCATTCTGAAATCCAAGAAAGGAAAAACATTGTTTCCAATCTTTGTTATTAGCTTGATGAACAAGATGGCACAATGGCACAGCCGGCAGAGCAACTGCCCCTCAGTGCCAGAGACTCGGGTTTAATCTCGACCTTGGGTGCTGTCTGTGTGGAGTTTGCACGTTCTCCCTGTGAATGCGTGGGTTTTCTCCAGGTGCTACCATTTCCTCCCACGTTCCAAAGACATGCATGCAGGTTTGTAAGTTAATTGGCTTCTGTAAAATTGCCCCTAGTGTGTAGGATGTGAAAGTGGGATAACATCGAAATAATGTGAGTGGGTGATCGATGGTCAGCATGGACTCAGTGGACCAAAGGGCCTTTTTCCACGCCGTGCTTGCCAAATAATCTAAAGGTCCTTCATGTCCTTTTGAAGGTTGTCACTGGTGAGTTTCAACTGTTTTATTTATAGTCATAGAGACTTGCAACCCAGATATGGCTAATTCGCCTCTTTAAATTGCCCTTAGTGTGCAGAGAGTGGATGCGAAAATGGGATAGCATAGAACTAGTGTGAATGGGTGATCGATGGTCGGCATCCACTCTGTGGGCCAAAGGGCCTGTTACTATGCTGTATCTCTGAACTAAATATTAGGCTGTAATGATCCCTTTCACCACTATGCACCTGTGTGTAGGACACAAACATGAGATGAAGCTCAGAGGACACGATAGTGATGATATTATGTAAGTTACTCTGGCAGGTATTTTAACTGCATATTGAATGTTGCAATTACTGGTGATCACCTTGCATACAATTACTCTGGGAATTTCTGCTGACGTGTTGGGTAGGATTTGTCGCCTTTTGCCGTTTAATTTTATACGATAACGCCAGCAGGGAGTCTACAGTCTCTGTTAGCGGCGTAGAGTGCAGGGACGACTGTTCGTCAATTAGGTTGAAGATGCTCCTGTGCGACCCACAATGGTAGGAAATTAAAGAACAAGGAAATGTCAATTGCATTCAGACCATTGCGCAGGAAGCAAAATGAAGGGTGGAATATAAATGAGATTGAAAAAGAGTTAAGGAAAAAAGTAGAAACGAGTGTTTCTTTTTAAAACACATCTGTAACATTTAGACTTTAGACGTCAGAGATACAGCGTGGAAACAGGCCCTTTTGGCCCACTGTGTCAGCGCCGACCAATGATCACCCCGTACACTAGCACTATCCTACATGCTGAAGACAATTTATAATTTTACCAATGCCAATTAACCTAGAAACATGAGTGTTTTTGGAGTGTGGGAGGAAACCCGTACACCCGGAGAAAACGCACATGGTTACAGGGAGAACGTACAAACGGCACACAGACAGCACCCGCAGTCAGGATCGAACCTGGCACTGTCTCTGGCACTGTAAGGCAGCCACTCCACCATGGCGCCACTGTGCCGCCCTTTACTTTCCGCAATGAGACAATGTGTTTGAATTAATGTTTCAGGGTCAGCGTGGCCCAATAATTATCATTGAGTACAACAATGAAAATCAATTACCCCTCATTGTTCAAGCCAAGTCCTAATTATTGTTTTGTCTTGCACAAATAGTGGCTAAATAGCTTTTGGACATTTTCTTAGTCCACGTAAAAATGCAAACAAATTGCTGGAGTAACTCAGCAGGTTAGATTAGATTAGATTAGATTAGATTCCTTTATTGTCATTCAGACCTTTCGATCTGAACGAAATTTTTGTTACCTTGCAGTCATAACATATAATAAATTTTAAAAAACCACATTATAAACACATTTAACATCCACTACAGTGAGTTCACCAGGCACCTCCTCACTGTGGTGGAAGGCAAAAGTCTTAAAGTCTTTGTCTTCTTCTGCGCTGAGGCGATCCAGGCCTCCGATGTTATCGTCCACTATGCCCGCGGACGAGCCTCCGAAGCCGGGCTGCCACCATCGCCCACCGCCGGAATGCTGGAACACCGCCACACCTCTGAATCAGGGTCCACTGCTGGGACGCTGGAGCACCGGAGCACCGGAGCTCTGAAGCCGTGCCGCCGCTGGAGCTGGGACCGCTGACCCGGAGCACCGGAGCTCTGAAGCCGTGCCGCCGCTGGAGCACCGCTGGAACGCTGGAGCTCTGAACGCTCGCCACAGCTCCGAGGCCACCAGCTCCGCCATTAGGCCTCAGCACAGACGGAGACGGTGACGGGGGACACGACAAGAAAAGGTCACATCCCCCCGAAGGGAGAGACTAAAACCTTGTTTCTCCCACCCTCTCCCCCCCCCCCCCCCCCACCTCCACACACAAACACAACCTAATAAACCAAAATTCTAACTAAAACAGACACAAGAAGACAAAAAAAAGAATAAAAACAGACGGACTGCAGGTGAGCCGCAGCTGCCACGCAGCGCCGCCACTTCCAGAAACAGCATCGGTGGAGAACCTGGGTGTCTGACGCTATAAGGTGGAAACTCTACCGCTACGCCACTGTGCCGCCCTAAACAGTACTACACGCAGTAATAGCCCTGTCCCACGGTACGAGTTCATTCCAACAGCTCTCCCGAGTTTAAAAAAAATCAAACTCGTGGTAAGCATGGAGAATAAACGTAGCGGGTACGTCGGAGCTCGGGGACGTCTCTTAGCAGCTCGTAACGCTAACGGCAGGTACTCAGGAAGACTCGCTAACGGCAGGTAAGCACGGGAAGACTCGTGAAGATTTTTCAACATGTTGAAAAATGTCCACAAGAGCCCCGATTACCGACGAGTGGCCATTACCGTAAATCTCCAAGTTCGAATCAGGGCAAACTCGGGAGAGCCTTTGGAATGAACTCGTACCGTGGGACAGGGCTTTTAAGCTATTCACCAACCCCTGAAAGCACAGTAATCAATTTAATTGCATGCTATCATGCTGAACAGATAAACAGGAAAGGGTGGCTGAATTTCTGGATAATGAAAATAACAAACCTTGTATCGCCTATTCAATCTGGCATGAAATGGCAAGCATGTTTCTTACAGAACACAGAAAATGTAGGAAATAACGAACAGGACAGCATCATTGAAGGGAAAAAAATGTAACACCTCTAATGTTTTAGTGAAAAATGTTTGACCTGAAATATCAACGAACTTACTCCGCAGATCTGTTGACTATTTCAGTCACTTTCTGTTTTTACTTTGGATTTCTTGCATCTGCAGTTTTTTTGCTTTTCAAGTTACAGGAACCAAGCTAATATTTCATTCTTAGGATCTCTCAAACATTGCCTTCTTTTGAATCTTTCAATTCTTCTATTAAGAAAGTACTGCATTTTCCTTTGTTCCCACAACTGAAAGACAACCTTGTGAAGCAATCAATAGCTCTGGATGATTTGAACCATCTGCACAAATGAGAACAAAATAGATCACACAGAAATGAAATTGTGCCATAAAAGCAGTGAAGGAATTTGTGGTTCACCGTTTCACTGTGTGAACTCCCAACGTGTTCAATAGTGTTAACAATGGCTGAAGATGTATAACTGAATTGGAACTGCATATGGAGGGAGGGTGTGGCAGCTTGCACAGTATTACACGATGTGAAGCTCCCAGGATCGACGTGTGTGATCAGACAGGGGGCTACACAGAGTCTCTGTGAGGTGTCAGCCAGCTGCACAGCAATTTAACCCTTACAGCTTTCCTCCTAGATAGTTATATTCAAAGGGCCTCAATCACCCTATATAGATAAGGAAGCTTGTTTTTCAGCAATGTATTATGTGTCTGTTCTGTAAAAGTGTTAGACCAGTGTCCTTTGTCTCTCCACATGTTCAGTCTTCAGTCGTTTAGTTACAGTCCCACAGTTTTGTTGTTTTGTTAGTTACGATGTGTTCAGTTTTTAGTTCAGGTCTGCAGATATTTTAATGCTTTCCTCTGATGCCGTATAACCATTGTGCTTGAATGAAAGGTTTTAAAAACTCTATTACAGGACTTGGCAAATCATTGAGAATTCAGTGATCCTACAAAGAGGAATAGAGTGATGGAAAGAAGGGAGAGTTGGAAGTAAAGGTCATAGAGTCAGAGCGTGATACAATGTAGAAACAGGCCCGTGTGGACCGTACAGTCTGAACACTTGAGACAATGTGACTTTGATGTAACACCTAGTTGATCAATCCTTTGTGTGCTGGAGGAAATCCGTGTGGACGCTGGGAGAAGGTGCAAACTCCAGCAGACAGCAGAAGTCAGGACTGGACCCAGGACACTGGGGCTGGGACTCATCTCTACCAGCTGAACAATTGTGTCACCTATTCCCTTTTATTTCAGATTTCCAGCATCTGTATTTAGAGTCATAGAGTGATACAGCATGGAAACAGGCCCTTCGGCCCAACTTGCCCACAGCGGCCAACCTGTCCCAGCTACACTAGTCCCACCTGCCCACATTTGGTCCATATCCCTCCAAACCTGTCCTATCCATGTACTTGTCTAACTGTTTCTTAAACGTTGGGATAGTCCCAGCCTCAACTACCTCCTCCGGCAGCTTGTTCAATACACCCACCACTCTTTATGTGAAAAAGTTACCCCTCCGATTCCTGTTAAATCTTTACCCCTTCACTTTAAACCTATGTCCTCTGGTCCTCGATTCACCTACTCTGGGCAAGAGGCTCAGTGCATCTACCCGATCTATTCCTCTCATCATTTTATACGCCTCAATAAGATCACTCCTCATCCTTCTGTGCTCCAAGTAATAGAGTCCCAGCCTACTCAACCTCCCCCTATAGCTCAGACCCTCTAGCCCCCGGCAACATCCTTGACAATCTTCTCTGTACCCTTTCCAGCTCGACAACATCTTTCCTCCAATGCCCAAAACTGAACACAATACTTTAAATGTGGCCTCACCATCATCTTATACAACTGCAACATGACCTCCCAACGTCTATACTCAGGTCTGATTAAGGTCTGATCTCTGACAAGGACCTGACTAAATATTAGCTGACTCTAGATAATATTCTGATCTGAACCCTCATTTTGCTTGTGAGGGTGTGAATTCAGCGTTGTCAGTAACTCAGTACTACATTTTCCTTTTGCCAGTCTGGCTATCAATTCCAATTACTTTTGCTGCAGCAGGATAAAAACTTGTTTGTGACAGACATTGCCACAAGCAAACACTGCGAGCAAGGAGCAAAATGCCATTTGAGCAGCTCACAAAGGATTTATCTATGCTGTCGCTAGGTGGTACATCAGTCACATCGTCTCAAGTCTTCCAGACTGTACTGTGCAGCAAAATGACAAAACGTTTTCAGAAGGAGAGATAACAAAATCAAACTAAATTTTGGCTCATCTGCAGGTTACTGAAATGGGCTGAAGGAGGCCCCAGCAGTTGCAAACTGGAGATTTGCAGCATACAAACTTTGCTAATGGAAGTTAATGGGAGACATGGCAATGTTAGGAAATGGGGAAAATTCCCCTCTCACAGCCAACAATGGACCATTGTGGGCTCCACCTTTCCTCGATCATCATTGCTGACTTTGATTTGTTCTTTTGCATTCAGTTGTTCTATGTGCCTTTTCGTATCGTCCATTTCCCTCTCCCCTGACTCTCAGTCTGAAAAAGGGTCTCGACCCAAAAGGTCACCTGTTCCTTTTCTCCAAAGATGCTGCCTGACCTGCTGAGCTACTCCAGCTTTTTGTGTCTATCTGTGGCGTAAACCAGTATCTGCAGTTCCTTCCTATACATCTATTCTCTACATACCTCATCAGCACTAATCAGGGGTGGCACAGTGATGCAGTGCTAGAGATGCTGCCAATGGTCCCCAAATCTGAGAAAAGACATTCTTGCCATAGAGGGGGTACAAAGAAGGTTCACCAGACTGTTTCCTGGGATGTCAGGACTTTCATATGAGGAAAGACTGGATAGACTTGGCTTGTACTCGCTAGAATTTAGAAGACTGAGGGGGGATCTTATAGAAACTTACAAAATTCTTAAGGGTTGGACAGGCTAGATGCAGGAAGATTGTTCCCAATGTTGGGGAAGTCCAGAACAAGGGGTCACAGTCTAAGGATAAGGGTGAATTCCTTCAGGACCGAGATGAGGAAAACATTTTTTACACAGACAGTGGTGAGTCTCTGGAATTCTCTGCCACAGAAGGTAGTTGAGGCCAGTTCATTGGCTATATTTAAGAGGGAGTTAGATGTGGCCCTTGTGGCTAAAGGGATCAGGGGGTATGGGGAGAAGGCAGGTACAGGATACTGAGTTGGATGATCAGCCATGATCATATTGAATGGCGGTGCAGGCTCGAAGGGACGAATGGCCTACTCCTGCACCTATTTTCTATGTTTCTATGTTACACCGACAGACACCCATGTTCCATCCTGACTATGACTGCTGTCTGTACGGAGTTAATACGTTCTCCCCGTGACCGTGGCTTTTTCCCGGGTGCTCCGGTTTCCTCCCACACTACAAAGACGTACATGTTTGTAGGTTAATAAGCTTCAGTAAAGATTGTAAATTGTCCCTAGCATGTAGGATAGTGCTGCCCGTACAGGGATCGCTGGTCGGCGCGGGCTCGGTGGGCCGTAGGGCTTGTTTCCGCTCTGTATCTCCATAAACTTTAAAATCTAAGCCCCAGGAGTAGTCATGCACAGCTTGATATAATTTCCCAGAAGAATATTCTTTCACCTGCATTAAACCTGTTAAACAAATTGGCAGGGGTGCTGAGGAAGAGGATTTTTTGGAATGTATGCGGGATAGTTATCTAAATCAACATGTAGAGGAACCAACGAGAGAGCAGGCTATTTTAGACTGGGTTTTGAGTAATGAGGAAGGGGTAATTAGCCGTCTTGTTGTACGTGCCCCCTTGGGCAAGAGTGACCATAATATGGTTGAGTTCTTCATTAGGATGGAGAGTGACATTGTTAATTCAGAAACAATGGTTCTGAACTTAAAGAAAGGTAACTTTGAGGGTATGAGACGTGAATTGGCCAAGATTGACTGGCAATTAATTCTAAAAGGGTTTACGGTGGATATACAATGGAAGACATTTAAAGACTGCATGGATGAACTACAAAAATTGTTCATCCCAGTTTGGCAAAAGAATAAATCGGGGAAGGTAGTGCATCCGTGGATAACAAGGGAAATCAGGGATAGTATCAAAGCAAAGGATGATGCGTACAAAGTAGCCAGAAAAAGCAGCATACCAGAGGACTGGGAGAAATTCAGAGACCAGCAGAGGAGGACAAAGGGATTAATTAGGAAAGGAAAAATAGATTATGAAAGAAAACTGGCAGGGAACATAAAAACTGACTGCAAAAGTTTTTATAGATATGTGAAGAGAAAGAGGTTAGTTAAAACAAATGTAGGTCCCTTGCAGTCAGAAACAGGTGAGTTGATCATGGGGAACAAGGATATGGCGGACCAATTGAATAACTACTTTGGTTCCGTCTTCACTAAGGAAGACATAAATAATCTGCCTGAAATAGCAGGGGACTGTGGGTCAAAGGAGGAATTGAGTGAAATCCAGGTCAGTCGGGAAGTGGTGTTGGGTAAATTGAATAGATTAAAGGCCGATAAATCCCCAGGGCCAGATAGGCTGCATCCCAGAGTACTTAAGGAAGTAGCTCAGGAAATAGTGGATGCATTAGTGATAATCTTTCAAAACTCTTTAGATTCTGGAGTAGTTCCTGAGGATTGGCGGGTAGCAAATATAACCCCTCTTTTTAAGAAGGGAGGGAGAGAGAAAACGGGGAATTACAGACCAGTTAGTCTAACATCGGTAGTGGGGAAACTGCTAGTCAGTTATTAAAGATGGGATAGCAGCACATTTGGAAAGTGGTGAAATCATTGGACAAAGTCAGCATGGATTTACAAGAGGTAAATCATGTCTGACGAATCTTGTGGAATTTTTCGAGGATGTAACTAGTAGCATGGATAAGGGAGAACCAGTGGATGTGGTATATCTGGACTTCCAGAAGGCTTTCGACAAGGTCCCACATAAGAGATTAGTATACAAACTTAAAGCATACGGTATTAGGGGTTCAGTATTGATGTGGATAGAGAACTGGCTGGCAAACAGGAAGCAAAGAGTAGGAGTAAACGGGTCCTTTTCACAATGGCAGGCAGTAACTAGTGGGGTACCGCAGGGCTCAGTGCTGGGACCCCAGCTATTTACAATATATATTAATGATCTGGATGAGGGAATTGAAGGCAATATCTCCAAGTTTGCGGATGACACTAAGCTGGGGGGCAGTGTTCGCTGTGAGGAGGATGCTAGGAGACTGCAAGGTGACTTGGATAGGCTGGGTGAGTGGGCAAATGTTTGGCAGATGCAGTATAATGTGGATAAATGTGAGGTTATCCACTTTGGTGGCAAAAACAGGAAAGCAGACTATTATTTAAATGGTGGCCGATTAGGAAAAGGGGAGATGCAGCGAGACCTGGGTGTCATGGTACACCAGTCATTGAAAGTAGGCATGCAGGTGCAGCAGGCAGTGAAAAAAGCGAATGGTATGTTAGCTTTCATAGCAAAAGGATTTGAGTACAGGAGCAGGGAGGTTCTACTTCAGTTGTACAGGGTCTTGGTGAGACCACACCTGGAGTATTGCGTGCAGTTTTGGTCTCCAAATCTGAGGAAGGACATTATTGCCATAGAGGGAGTGCAGAGAAGGTTCACCAGACTGATTCCTGGGATGTCAGGACTGTCTTATGAAGAAAGACTGGATAGACTCGGTTTATACTCTCTGGAATTTAGGAGATTAAGAGGGGATCTTATAGAAACTTACAAAATTCTTAAGGGGTTGGACAGGCTAGATGCAGGAAGATTGTTCCCGATGTTGGGGAAGTCCAGGACAAGGGGTCACAGCTTAAGAATAAGGGGGAAATCCTTTAAGACCGAGATGAGAAAGACTTTTTTCACACAGAGAGTGGTGAGTCTCTGGAACTCTCTGCCACAGAGGGTAGTTGAGGCCAGTTCATTGGCTATATTTAACAGTGAGTTGGATGTGGCCCTTGTGGCTAAGGGGATCAGAGGGTATGGAGAGAAGGCAGGTACGGGATACTGAGTTGGATGATCAGCCATGATCATATTGAATGGCGGTGCAGGCTCGAAGGGCTGAATGGCCTACTCCTGCACCTAATTTCTATGTTTCTATGTTTCTAAACCGTAACAATATTTTCGATCCGCGTGATTTCAAATTCAGATGCCAGAGGTAAATATTGACTTTGAAGCCTATCAAAATAGGTATCAATTGAATATAAATAGACAACAAGCTAACGGTGGTGATTTGCAGAGTAAATATTTATCCGTAAACCTCAGCTCACATAATGAAACAAGGAGCAGAAACGATTCAAATTGTATATCTCACAACAGATAACCCTATATCCCTGTGGCAATTACAAAGCAATGTCTAACTGATTGCAGATCTAATGCTCTCTGACTCAGTCTGCCACTTAATCTTCACTGCACACCCACCAGTTACTGCAAATTTGTCCCTTATCAAAATGAACGCTGCTGCACTGACTGCTAAATCCACAAATATTCTTAGCCAACTGCGGATCCGCTGCATCAGAAACCATGGTAACAATCTGGTTGTCGGGAGTGCAGGTCAGGACAAAATGTAATCGCCAAAATGATCTGAGTTTTATTGGCTCATCTCCGAGAGGAATTCATGTCACTCAATTACGTTCTCCCAACATCGAACGACCGTCCCATCACAATGTGCATTACAATCACCACATGGAAATCAAAAAGCAGTCAAGGAATGACAGAGATGCAAGATATGTCTTGTCAGTGATCATTGCGTTGAAACAGGCCCTTTAGCCCAACTAGCCAACAATGTCCCACCTATACTAATCCCACCTGCCTGCATTTGGTCTATATCCCTCTAAACCTGTCCTATCCATGTACCTGTCTAAATGTTTCTTAGACGTTGCGATAGTACCTGCCTCAACCACCACCTCCGGCAACTCATTCCGTACACCCACCACTCTTAGCGTGAAAAGGTTACCCCTCAGAATCTTCCCCCCCCCCCACTTTAAACCAATGACCAGGTATTTGAACCAGCTGTTTTTCTCCACTCCTTTTCAGGTGGAGTCAGATTCATTTCTTAATCAGGGTCTATTGGTGTCTTTGCACAGTCACTCCACCATTAAGACATCCTCCTTAGTATTATCAGTATCCGGTTATATCATGTGCATCAATGGGGTGGTATGGTGGCGCACTGGTAGAATTCCCGCCTGGATGCTATCTGTATGGAGTTTGTACATTTTCCCTGTGAGACCACATGTGTTTTCTCCGGGTGCTCCGGTTTCTTCCCACATTCCAAAGATGTGCAGGTTTGCAGGTTACACAAAAGGCTGGAGAAACTCAGCGGGTGCAGTAGCATCTAAGGAGATGGGCGACGTTTCGGGTCGAGACCCTTCTTCAGTCTGAAGAAGGGTCTCGACCCGAAACGTCGCCCATCTCCTTCGCTCCTTAGATGCTGCTGCACCCGCTGAGTTTCTCCAGCCTTTTGTGTACCCTCGATTCTCCAGCATCTGCAGTTCCTTCTTTAACAGGTTTGCAGGTTATTCAGCTTCTGTAATTTGTCCCGAGTGTGTAGGATTGAACAAGTGTATGGGTGATCGCTGGTTGGCGCTGAAGGGCCTGTTTCCAAGCTGTATCTTTAAACTAAAAAGGGGAGATTAACTGGCAATGACAGTGTGATCTAAATTCTGGGAAACATGATCCCAGTTTGTGTTAAAACAGTAGGAACAAGTAATTGCACATGCTGATTTACACAAAAGGACACAAAGTGCTGGAGTAACTCAGCGGGTCAGGTAGCATCTCCGCAGAACATGGACATGAGATATTTTGGGTCGGAAACCTTCTATGAGCTTCTTGACATGTGAAGTTTAAAATAACCAGATTAACTGGCAGCATTACATTCAGATGTAAACTTCCAACATACTTCTGGAATGGAGTCAGTGGATCAAAGCTACGATGGGCATTACTGTTTATCGAAGGGTCACTAGCTCTTCACTTGAGAGGCAAGATTAATTTATAATCACTGGATTATATTTCTGTTTGGCTGAATCCGCTTGCTCAAGGTTTGGCATTTTAAGAAATGATTAAATCTGCAGATTCACAGGATGAGGAATTGCAATCAATGTGCAAGTTTGTTCCAACAATTCTGTATTATGTTCACAGCAAATAACCAGTTTCTATAACCAGACATGTTGTGTATGGTATGAAAGTATTTCTCTCTTACATGCTGTGCAGGGCCAAAGACGTGGCAGCAACTTGTCAGGGCTTCACTGTCTGTATAACTCGTTATCACCGTCCCCAAGCCAACAATGGACTATTGTGGGCTCCACCTTTCGTTGATCATTGTTGTTTTTTGCATATCTTTCATTAATTTACCTCCTATATCTCTCTTTTCTCATTCCCGACTCTCAGTCTGAAGAAGGGTCTCGACCCGAAACGTCCTAATACCTCTGGCAGTCGGTAAACATGCATTCACCTTATCTATGTCCCATGATTTTATACACCTTCATCCACACCTCAGTCTCTCAATACTCCCTGGATTAAAGTCCTATCCTGCCCAATCTCTCCCTCTAATTCAGTCCTTCAACTCCTGGCGACATCCTCAGAAATCTTTCCTGCACTCTTTCCAGCTAAAGCCATTTAAATTGTTCATGAGAAAGCTTTTCTTAATAAATTAATCATAAATGACAATTAGAGCAATAAAAACAAATTGATAATTTGATACGACAATATCCATTTGTCGAATTTTAAATGAATAAGACTCTCGCCTTTAAAAGTTCATTAACATTTTTACCTGAACATATTTCACAGACTAGTTCTGTTTATTTTCAGATCGATTAAGCTACAGACAAAATCATTGAATACTTCACGATAATATGCTGGTAAATCTATTGATTTCAGTTATAATTTTGTATCGAATTTAATCTAATTCTCAAGAATCAGTTTCTGTCTCAGGGCAGTGTCTGAGGGAGAGTGAAGAACTTCCTTGCTCACTTCAAGCTGTGAAGAAAAAGCCAACAGTTTCCTCTCAAAGCCTCCTTGCTGTTATGGTATCGATGCTAACCCGAGAAATTCTGTGTCATAAAATTCACATCATATTGCTCGCTGCGTTGCTCGCTGTTTGTTGTCTTTTCCACAGGTAAAATGTCAGAGAGCGCTGATTGAAAATCGTGATGGAGAGCACATTCGACGAGAACTAACGGGACCAAAACCTTGAATTACAGCGTGATCTAAACATGATCTCAGTTTGTGTTAAAACAGTAGGAACAAGGAATTGCACATGCTGATTTACACAAAAGGACACAGAGTGCTGGAGTAACTCAGCGGGTCAGGGAGCATCTGCACAGAACATGGATAGGAGATATTTTAGGTCGGAAACCTTCTTCTGATGGGTTCTATGAGCTTCTTGACATTGAAGTTGTGACCATGTGAAGCTGTGACCATAATACTGTACATTCTCACTCAGGAGATCGGAGGCAAAGGAACTGCAGTTGCTGGGATCTTCAGTGAACCACAAAGTGCTGGAGTAGCTCGGCGGGTCAGGCAGCAAAGCTGAGGGAACGGACAGGCAACGTTTCAGATTTTTTTTAAAGACACCTAGTGCTGGAGTAACTCAATGGATCAGGCAGCATCCCTGGAGAACAAGGATAGGTGAGGTGTTTAAGAAGGAACTGCAGATGCTGGAAAATCAAAGGTAGACAAAAATGCTGGAGAAACTCAGCGGGTGAGGCAGCATCTATGGAGCGAAATAGGCAACTATGGAGGAAATAGGCAACGTTTCAGGTCGAAACCCAGAGGTGATGTATTGGCAGGTATTCAGGAAAGACACATGGCTGGCCTGTGACTCTTCCTCAGACTGAAAAAGTCTGAGGGAGGGTCCTGACCTGACATGTCATCTGTCCAGTCCCTCTAGAGATGCTGCCTGACCCGCTGAGTTACTCCAGCACTCCGTGTTTCAATCATTCGGGAGATTGTTTGCTTTCAAATTGGTTTGGAGAGCTGAACCAGAGTTAAATTGTTCCAAAGATCATTCATTTATAAACTAAAACTTTAATAAGAGAAGGAGCAATAATATTACTGTCTTAAAAAGTATAGCAATGAACTGTTATTGTTATGATCTTTGAACACAGTGAGGTTTAATAGCTGAGTTTTCCACTGTTGGTGTTCGAATGGTCTGGTTCATTTGTCTGGTTAATGGCAGAAACAACAAACAAATGGCGGAAATAATAATCTGCATTTATATTGAATTTCTAATACAGCAAAATGTCCCGAGGTACTGCACGGAGGTGCTGTTAGATATATTGACAACTTACCCACAAAGGGTATTAAGAAAACATTTAATCAGTCGTAAGATCAATGAAGAATATTTTAGACAACATGCTAAAGAAAATAATGTAATGGATGATAACAGATTTAGAAATAAATTCCAGAGTATGGCAGTTGGAGAGCAATGAAGAGTGACCTCTCTTCTTAAATGTTGGAGAAAGGAATGTAATGCTGAGGCTTTTTAAGGCACTGTTCAGACCGCACTTGGAGTATTGTGAGCAGTTTTGGGCCCGTATCCAAGTAAGGATGGACTGGTGTGGGAGAGGTTCTAGAGGAGGTTTACGAGAATGGTCCTAGGAATGATTGGGTTAATATATGATGAGAATGTACTCGCTGAAGTTTAGAAGGATGAGGGGACGCCTCATTATAAATTACCGAATAGTGAAAGGCCTGGATAAAGTGGATGTTCCCACTAGTGGGAGAATCTAGGACCAAAGGCCATAGACTCAGAGTAAAAAGACATACCTTTGGATAGGAGATGAGGAGGAATTTCTTTAGTCAGAGGGTGGTGAATCTGTGGAATGCCTTGCCACAGACGGCTGTGGAGGACAGGTCCATGGATATTTTTAAGGCAAAAATTGACAGAATCTTGATTAGTGTCAGGCGTGGTGGGGAGAAGGTAGGAGAATGGGGTTGAGTGGGAAAGATAGGTTAACTATGAATGATTGGCAGAGTAGGCTTGATGGGCCAAATGGCCAAATTCTGTACCTAGAACTTATGAATTTATGAGAGTGAAAGGTTTGGGGAAGATGTGGAAGATGTGGAAGATGTAGAAGCGTGAGAACATGCAAGGATTTAGAAATAAGACAAGGAATTTTTTATTTGTGCCCCAACATTGCAGCGTACAGTTCAACACAACAATTTCATTCAAGCTAACAAAATGTTTTTGAAATACGTTTCCTGAACTGGTCAACTGTGGCACATTGATATTCAACCTTCGAGGAACTAAGTTCTGTAAGCAATGATGTCCTTTGGAGTTAGGTTTAAATTGGCTATGATCATCGATGATCCAGTCACGTTACCATAGCAACCCTTCAACAGGAAATAAGCTCAGTTTTGTGTCCCGTTGAAATCATGGACAAGGGATTTGCGGTATTTTGTTCTCAAGCGGATACAGAAAATTGCACCGGAAATCAAATTCTGGTAGGAGATATAAAGTAAATGGCAGAGCATGGATGTACAGCGAGACATTGGGTTGCTCACTAAAAGCGGTGAAACAGGTGAATAGAGTAATGAAGAAGGCATTTGGTATGATTGCCCACATAAGCTGAGACAACCAGTGTAGGAATTGGGACATGAAGTTCCAACTGTGCAAAACTTGAAGTATTGTGCACAGTTCATATCTCCACACTGCAGGAAGGATGTGGTAGCGACAGAGAGACAGCAATAGAGAATCGCCAAGATGTTGTCTGGAATGGAGGAGTGCTCTTGCCACAAGAGCAAGCACCACTTCACTCACATAACAGGGCACCTTGATCTGCTACCAACCACAGCGAACAAGAAATAGACAGTAAAAGAACATTAGCTCAAAATTGGTTTGCACACATCCCCTTCTAAGTCAGACATAGGAGTCAATATTGCCAAAAACTTGTCCTGGACCACTCATATTGAAGCAACGACCAAGAAAGCACACAAACGCCTCTACTTCCTTAGAAGGCGTAGGAAGCGTCCCCAACAACTCTCACCAACTTCTACAGATACGCCGTAGAAAGCAGGACACATCACAGCTTGGTTTGGGAACAGCTCCATCCAAGTCCGCAAGAAATTGGAGCGAATTGTGGACGCAGCCCAGACGATCACACAAACCAACCTCCCTTCCATTGACTCAATTTATACCTCACGCTGCCTCAGCAAGGCCAGCAGCATAATCAAGGACAAGTCACAGCTTGGCCACTCCCTCTTCTCCCCTCTCCCATCGGACAAAAGGGTATAGAAGTGTGAATGCGCACACACCTCCAGATTCAGGGACCGTTTCTTGCCAGCTGTTATCAGGCAACTGAATTATCCTACCACAACTAGAAAGCAGTCCTGAGCTACTATCTAACTCCAACTTTCTCTTTCTCCTCTCTCGCTTCTAGTTTCTTGCATCAGAAAAACACCCAAATCAGGTCGGAAGAAATTACTGTAGCTCTTAATTTATTTTACCTTTATGGTCAATAAAGTTCTTCGTGGGTCAGCCTGTATCCTTGTATTATATTAAATTCCTTTTCTCATTTAGCACCCTGGTTGTTAAAAATATGACGCATGTTCCACACTGTCTCCTAAATAATTTAATATCCAAAATACCACATTGAAAATTAAAGAGGTCTGAAAAATAATAAATCGTGGAGAAGTGCAAAATAAGTTATGTTTTGCACATTTGTCTTAGCTGAATGCATTCCAGTGGTGAATGGAATATTCAAGGTCCGGTCAGAGGATAGTTGGGTGCAGGTCCAGGTCAGGGTGTGATTAAACATGGATTAATAAGTCCCATTCTCCACTGACTCCAGCCCCCAACCAATCAACGTCAGTCCAAAGCTGAAAAATGGCACTGTCAAGTGCGCTTGGCTGGCAATTTGCCATGTTTCACAATGGTACATGGCCTCTCTGAGACTGCTTGCTAGTTTTAAAACAATTATTAAGTGCAAAATGTACATAAGTTGGGAAGACAGACACAAAGTGTTGGAGTAACTCAGCGGGTCAGGCAGCATCTCTGGAGAGAAAGGACAGATGACATTTCGGGTCGGACCCCTTCTTCAGACTGAAAGTATTGACGGGGGAACTGGAGGTTGGAAAAGGCCAGAACAAAGCAGGGCCGGCAATAGATGAACAAGGAATGGTGGAGCCCATAATGGACAAGTCGGGTAGAGGGAAGGCGGAAGTCTTCTCAGGCCCCCATAGTCCCCAAAGGAATTGCAACCTCAGTCACCGAGGTAGATATCAGGAGGTCGAACCCACGGAGAGCGCCAGGACCTGATGGTGTACCTGGCTGAACTCTCAAAACCTGTACAGGCCAACTGGCTGGAGTTTTTTGCGGACATCTTCATCCTCACAATACTGAGGTGTCAACTTTAAAAGGGCATTAATAATCCCGGTGCCCAAGAAGATTAAGATAACATACCTCAATGACTACCGGCCAGCGTGCTTAATGTCCATGGTCATGAAGTGCTTTGAGGGGTTGGTTATGGAGCATTTCAACTCCTATCTCAACAAGAACCTCGACCCACTACAAATTGTCAACCACCACAGTAGATCAACAGGGGATGCGATCTCACTGGCGCTCCACTCTGCACTGGACCACTTAGACAATAAAGAGGCATTAATGAGGCTGCTCATGGACTACAGCTCGGCATTCAACACCATCATCCCCTCCAAAATTGTTACCAAGCTAAGGGAACTGGGTACCTGTGAATCCCTTCACAACTAGATCCTCAACTTACACAAAAACAGAACACAATTGGTAGGAATTGACAACAACAACACGTTTTCCAAGATAGCCATTAGCACAGGAGCACCACAAGGCTGCGTGCTCAGCACCCTGCTCTGCTCACTACGTACCCATTACTGTGTAGTCACACATATCCCAACTCAATCTTTAAATTTTCTGACAACAGCACCATTGTTGGAGGAATTACGGATAATGATGAGTCAGAGTACAGGAGGCAGATCGATCGTCTGATCGGATGGTGCCAGAACAACAACCTTGCTCTCAACGCCAGTAAAACCAAAGAACTGACTGTTGACTGTAGAAGAGGAAGGGTGCACATGACAATAAACTAACCTGAAAAATTAAAAAACTCAAGGATCCACAAACCTGGCTTCATCAATGGAACGGTGCTTCATTGTTCCTGGGTGTGCATATCTCTGAAGATTTGTCCTGACCCAGCACATTGGTGCAATCAATAAGAAATCCCATCAACGCCCTCTGGCAGCACGGTGGCGCAGCTGTAGCATTGCTGCCATCCAGCGCTTGCAGCACTGGAGACCCAGGTTCGATCCCAACTACGTGTGCTGTTTGAACGGAGTTTTACATTCTCCTCGTGACCTGAGTGGGTTTTCTCCGAGATCTTCGGCTTCCTCCAACACTCCAAAGACGTACAGGTCTGCAGGTTAATTGGCTTGGTATCAAAGTGAAATTGTTCCTAGTGTGCGCAGGCTAGTGTTAATGTGCGGGGATCGCTGGTCAGTGCGGGCTTGGTGGGCCGAAGGGCCTGTTTCCGCGCTATATCCTAACTAAACAAAACTAAACTACTCATTTCAAAAGAGACACCTGCATCCCATTTCTTTCCTTTAGCAGTGTGTCTCTGGTTCCATTTTACAATCAATTTTTGAAGAGGTAAGAATGTGGAAACTGTACATGCTGATTTACACAAAAGGACACATGGTGCTGGGGCAACTCAGCGGGTCAGGTAGCATCTCCAGTAACATAGATAGGCGATATTTTGGGTCGGAACCCTTCTTTGAATGCCTTCAATGGGCTTCTTGACATACACTGTATGAAGTTTGAACAAGCTGTGAACATAATACTGTACATTTTCTCAGGAGATTGCAGGCAGGGGAACTGCAGTTGCTGGGATCTTCAGTGAACCACAAAGTGCTGGAGCAGCTCGGCAGGTCAGGCAGCAAAGCTGAGGGAACGGACAGGCAACGTTTCAGATCAGGAAAAAAAAAGGCACCTAGTGCTGGTGTAACTCAACGGATCAGGCAGCATCCCGGGAGAACAAGGATAGGTGTTGAGGAAACACAGATGGCTGTGACCCTTCCTCAGACTGAAAAAGTCTGAAGGAAGGTCCCGACCTGCATTTCATCTGTCCAGTCCCTCCACAGATGCTGCCTGCCCCTCTGAGTTACTCCAGGGCTGTATTTCAATCATTCCGGAGATTTTTTGCTTTCAAATTGGTTTGGAGAGCAGAACCAGAACACCAAACATCATTGTTTGAAACAACAAAAACTTTAATAAGAGGAGGAGCAATAATCTTAATGTCTTAAAAAGGCACTTAAGTATAGCAATGAACTGTAATTGTTATGATCTTTGAACACAGTGAGGTTTAATAGCTGGGTTTTCCACTGTTTGTGTTAGAATGGTCTGGTTCATTTGTCTGGTTAATGGCAGAAACAACAAACAAATGGCGGAAGTAGTGAATTCGCAACAAAGCAACATGCACCTTATTCACCCGGAAATTTAAATTTTAGTTTACAATATTACCAACTAATAGCGTGTCGGAAGGAACTGCAGATGCTGGTGTACACCGAAGATAGACACAAAATGCTGGAGTAACTAAGTGGGACAGGCAGCATCTCTGGAGAGAAGGAATGGAAGACGTTTTCGGGTCGAGACCCTTCTTCGGTCTGAAGCAGGGTCTCGACCCGAAACTTCATCCATTCCTTCAATCAGAAGAAGGGTCTCGACCCGAAAAGTCAACTGGTTTGTAGGTTAATTGGTTAGGAAAGGTCTCGCGCCACAACATCACAGGTTTGTAGGTTCATTGTCTTGGTATAAGTGTATATTGTCTCTAGTGTGCGTAGGATAGTGTTAATGTGCAGGGATCGCAAGTCGGTGCGGACTCGGTGAGACGAAGGGCCTGGTTCCACGCTGTATCTCTAAAACTAAAAAACTAAAAACGCTTTGACTACCTTCGAAGCTTTTGGAGATTCGATATGTCAATGAATACTCTCTTGAACTTCCACGTATACAGTAGAGAGTTTTGTTCCAAACCATTTTTAATTTAGTTCCCAACAGAGAACTGTTTACATGAGACATAGGAGCAGAAGTAGGCCATTCGGCCCATCGAGTCTACTCTGCCATTCAATCATCGTGGATCTATTTTTCCCTCTCGGCCCCAAACTGCAAACAAGTCACCATTGTAGGTTGAGAAACTGGTGGAGCCAATTCCCATCAACAACATCTAAATTTTAAGGACCTAACCTTTTGAATGCAAAAATAAAATCTTGTTGGATTTCGTAAATACTCATAGCAAGATGTGCAAGACGCAGTTTGTGAGACATTTTGTTCACCAACTGAAAAAAGTGAATTGTGACAGTTTGTGTATTTTTTTTTAAGATAGTTTTAGGCAAGGGTAAAAGAAGATGAAAACTGCAGCTCAGAACATCGGCCAACTCTTATCATTAGGGAAACTCAATGTTGCTATTGGCAAGGAAAGCACATGGATTGTTTTAGATGAAAGCTTTAAACTCATTCATCAAGTCATCGGACTTCTAAGGGGAAATGTCAACCAAAAGGTATGTCCTTCGATTGTCAAATGTAAACAGATGATTAGCTGCTTGGAAAGTCCGACATGTACCAATGTGAAGACAACTGTGAACATTTGAATTGTTTTGCCATTGGAAAAAAAAGATGTTTGTTGAAAAAATTGATTTTTATATGACATAAAATGTTTATAATTATTGAATTCACAGTTCGTATTGTACAATGTCATTCAACGTGGAGATGGGAAGAGGGGCAGGATTCACTTTAGGTCGAGTCACACCAAAATGGCTCATTGACGCGGCTGGAAGAACTGCTGCCTCACAGCGCCAGAGAACCGGGTTCGATCCTGACCTCAGGTGCTGCATGGAGTTTGCACGTTCTCTCTATAGTTTGCCCTTTCGAGTGTAAGGGGGTAAATGTGAAAGTGGGATAACATAGAACTAGTGTGAAAATGCTGGAGTAACTCAGCAGCTCAGGCAGCATCTCTGGAGAAAAGGGATAGGTGACATTTCGGGTTGAGACTCTTCTTCAGACTGAGAGTCAGGGGAGAGGGAAACTAGACGTATGGCAAGGTTCAGTGATTCATTCTGAACCTTTCCATACCTCTTGTTTCCCTATTCCTTTTCTCCAGAGATGCTGCCTGACCCCCTGAGTTACTCCAGAATTTTGAGTCTATCTTCCGTGTAAACGAGCATTTGCAGTTCCTTCATACACATCAAACTAATGGTCGGCAACGGAGTTGGTGGGCAGAAGGGCCCGTTTCCATGCTACATCTTTGAATTACTCAATCAAAAATAAGTTTCTGCTGTGCATCAGAAGAAAAAAAAATACAGTGTATGGTCATCTGTTTTCTATTTTGGACAACTCTGGTGATGAGTCTTTCATATCTTGCTGTTGGCTAAAATGTGAATTATAGATTCATTTGTAATGCTCTCACCTCATAATCGCAGGTTCTAGTCCACTCTAGAGCCTTGAGCACAAACCTCAGCGGATGCTCAAGAGCACTGAGGAATGCTGCAGCTTCAGAGAGAATGAGGCTTCGATCAAGACTGAATAGCAACTAAAGGAAAAAGAGCAGGAGAAGGCATTTCAACTTCACATTCACAACAAGATCATGGCTGATCCTTTCTCTCAGGCACCATTTTCCTGCTCTATCCCTCGATCCCTAGATCCTTCGATCCCTTTGATATCCAGAATTATGTTAAAACATGAGTGAAGATGCTGGAGTCTGGTGCAAGTCCAGATTGATGCTTCAGAAATGTAATAATCTTTTTGAAATGCATTAATTCCTGAGCCTGTGCTGCCCTCTGGGATCTTCCTCCCCACAACTATTGTTCCAAGAACCTGAATAAGGTAGCCTCACACAAGAGTACAGCGTGGGATCAGGCCCTTCAGCCCATGATTCTGTGCTGACCGCAATGCCAAGTTAAACAAATCGCTTCTGCCCACACACGATCTGTATCTGTCCATTCCCAGCCTGGGAAGGGAAATTGGGACTGATCAGATCACTCCACAAAAAGATAGCATAGATCAAATAGGCCGAATGGTTTCCTTCTGTGCCTTCATGATTGAATGATTAGATATAGAAGTTCAATAATTGGAACTTCAGAATAGGTTCCAAGTGATTATCCATTTTCCACAGAAAGATACTGAAAGAACAGGATAAGCTGTAACCAGTACAAGTGGTGGCCATATACTCAATGATCTTTAAAGCTTGTGACCTCTGAAGAGCATCACTATGACTTGATCCCACAATGCAAGAGCAGTCTGTACATCCAACATTAGTGAAGATTCTATGCTGGATGGTCCAAACAAAAGAGCGGAGATGAGAAGATTAATTTTGTACCAAATTCTTATAGTTAGGTGGAGCAGAGAGCGTTGGGAGTAGGGGGAGCAGGAGGAGACAGAGAGTGCAGGACGGAGGAGGTGGAAAGAGAGAACATTTTGACTTCTGACCCACTTCCCACAGAAAGGAAGAACATGTTTTAATTCATTGTAAATGCAGTTATACTTTCCTCCATTAAGTCTCAGGGCAGCTGGCAGGTGAATTCATAAGTTCATACGTTCTCGGAGTAGAATGAGGACATTCAGACCAATAAGTCTGCTCTGATATTCAATCATGGCTGATCTATCCTTCCCTCTCAACCCCATTCTCCTGCCTTCTCCCCATAACACCCTGAAACAATGACCGAGAAACTATTAAAATCCCATCTCCAGCTAAATCATCCATTCTGTTCCATTGGAAATGCATGCACATGCATAGCCACAAAACATTAAGTGTGAACTTTGATATATTAAAGATTAACTGGGAGTGGATAAGCAGGATTCCCTGAGGGTGCATTTATTACCAAGATATTTAAGTATTCACTGTGAATTAGAGGGGAAGCTGAACACATGCTCAACCACGAAGCAGGTTGAGTCAAAGTCAAAAGAGTTTATTGTCATGTGTCCCTGACAGGACAATGAAATTCTTTCTTTGCATAGTACAACAGAACATAGTAGGCATTGACTACAATTATATGCGTAAATACACACATTAATTAATAAATTAATAAAGTGCAAATAACAGATGGAGGGGTATTAATGTTCAGAGTTTTGTCCGAGCCAAGTTTAATAGCCTGATGGCTGTGGGGAAGTAGCTATTCCTGAACCGGGTCGTTGCAGTTCTCAGGCTCCTGTACCTTCTACCCGAAGGTAGCAGGGAGATGAGTGTGTGGCCAGGGTGGTGTGGGTCTTTGATGATGCGGCCAGCCTTTTTGAGGCAGCGACTGTGGTAGATCCCCTCGATGGAAGGAAGGTCAGAGCCGATGATGGACTGGGCAGTGTTTACTACTTTTTGTAGTCTTTTTGTAGTCTTTTCCTCTAACTAAGGCTGTCTCCACGGAGTTTATACGTTCTCCCCGTAACCGCATGGGTTTTCTCCGGGAGCTTGTGTACTCTGGAGGTTAGAAGGATGAGAGGATATCTTATTGAAATATAAGATTATTAAGGGTTTGGACACGCTAGAGGCAGGAAACATGTTCCCAATGTTGGGGGAGACCAGAACCAGGGGGCCACAGTTTAAGAATAAGGGGTAAGCTATTTAGAACGGAGATGAGGAAACAATTTTTCTCACAGAGAGTGGTGAGTCTGTGGAATTCTCTGCCTCAGAGGGAGGTGGAGGCCGGTTCTCTGGATGCTTTCAAAAGAGTGCTAGATAGGGCTCTTAAAGAAAGCGGAGTCAGGGGATAAGGAGAGAAAGCAGGAACGGGGTACTGATAAGGGATGATCAGCCATGATCACATTGAATGGTGGTGCTGCCAAATGGCCTACTCCTGCACCTATTGTCTATTGAACTCTGGTTTCCTCCAACATTCCAAAGACGTACAGGTTTGTAGGTTAATTGGCTTCCATAAAAATTGTAAATCGTATGTAGAATAGTACGAGGGTATAAGATAGGTGATCGTTGGTTAGTGCCGGTGGGCCGAAGGGCCTGATTCTGTGCTGTATCTCTAAACTAAAGTAAACTAAACTAATCCCAGCTGTCTGAATTGCTGATTTCAAGCTATTTTTCTTTTAATCGATGGTGGACCTGGTGTGGCATGAGTGCCAACTCCCACTTTGCTCCTCGCTCCATTTACACTGCGTACAAGATGTTACCAAGGACTTCACGGCAGCGGCTTCATACAGAATTAATTGTGATGATGCTTTATGGTGACTCATTGCCATTACTTTGTGAAACAGTGTGCACACATTCTTCCAAACGGTAAGAATTGCTGGGCACAGAGCACAGAGGCGACTGCATTGCTGCTTCACGCTGGAGAGAGTTTAGGCATACAGCGCAGAAACAGGCCCTTCGGCCTACCGATTCCGCGCCAACCAGCAATCCCCAACACTGTCCTACACACCAGAGACAATTTATTTTTACAATCCAATTAACCTACAAAACCATTCACGACTTTGGAATGTGGGAGGAAACCAGAGAAAAACCCACGCAGCTCACGGGGAGAATATACAAACTCCACACAGACAGCACCAGTAGTCAGGATCGAACCTGGGACTCTGACGCTATACTTTGCCGCGGTACTCTGGCGCTGACTCTTCTGCTGCGCTGCCGCCCCAATGCTGAAACATAATCGACTGGTGATTTTTCAGAATGCCGGTTTCTCGGCAAGCTGTTGGGAAACAGAGCTATCCAACCAGCTGCTGCATAAAACAGGGTGGTCAGGAAATGGTTTGCATTTTATAGATAGATAGATAGACACGTGGATATGCAGGGAAGGGAGGGGTACGGATCATATGCAGGCAACTGAGATTAGTTTACCTTGGCATCATTTTTGGCACAGACGTTGTGGGTCAAAAAGCCCTAAATTCATAAGCAGAATTAGGCCCTTTGAGTCTACTCCGCCATTCGAACGTGGCTAATCTAGCTTTCCGTCTCAACCCCATTGTCCTGCCTTCTCCCCGTAACCTTTGACACCCGTACTAATCAAGAACCTGTCAATCTCCGCTTTAAAAATACCCAAATAGTTGGCCTCCACAGCCATCTGAGGCAATGGATTCCACAGATTCACCACCCTCTAGCTAAAGAAATTCCTCCTCATCTCCTTTCTGAATGCACATCCTTTTAGTCTGATGCTGTGGCCTCTGGTCTTAGACTCTCTCTCTCGAGTGGAATCAACCTCTCTACATCCACTTGATGTGGGTGTTTACAGAATAGGCAAATAAGTTCCAGAAAATCGGGGAATTGAGGACCATGGGGAACTGGGACAGAAGAATTGAGGACTTGGCACCAGATGATCCACAATTATGTTGAATGGCTGGACATAATAAAGGTGGCAAGGTATTTTCTTGTGTTCTGATTTTCTTGTAATCTTTTGATGAAAAAAAGGTCAGTGATGAAACAGTTGAAGACATTAAAGCCTAGAACTAGCCAAGGGCAGCACGGTGGCGCAGCGTTAGAGTTGCAGCCTTACAGCGCCAGAGACCCGCGTTCGATCCTGACAACTGGTGCTGCTGTCTGTCTGGAGTTTGTACGTACTCCCCGTGACCACGTGGGTTTTCCCCGGGTGCTCCGGTTTCCCCCACACTCCAAAGACATAGGTGTTTGTAGGATAATTGGCTTTGGTAAAAATGGTAAATTGTCCCTAGTGTGTGCAGGATAGCGTTAATGTACAGGGCGATCACTGGTCGGCACAGACTCGGTGGGCCAAAGGGCCTGTTTCCGTGCTGTATCTCTAAACTAAACTAAACTTCTGCAGTGATGTCCTAAAGCTGAACTCACACCTCCAAATCTAGTAATTACTCCGTTCTAAATGGGTTTTCAAAAGGGCTGCTTTTAAATTCAGGTAATTTAGCCTCTGTGCCGGACTAGGCTGAATGCTGTATTTTCAGCTGAAAGAATTTGCATTCGGGTTACACCAACCTTAATTAATTTGTATAAAGTTCAACAAATATCCTTATTATTGCAGAGCGGAAGATAGAAAGGTGTGCCCTTCTGAGCCCAATTTAACTTTGGTGCCAATGTTCAAAGCTGCACACCCGACATTTTGACAACCTCCCTAGCAACCACATTCCAGTATTCATTAGCCAGCTGCAAGTCATTTATTCTAAATGCAGCAGCAACGCACCCCCAAGCACTCGAGTCGATAACGATTATTTTGCTTAATCAAAGACAAAGCGGGGGAAGAAGGGTCTCGACCCAAAACATCACCCACTCCTTCTATCCAGAGTTGCTGCCTGTCCCGCTGGGTTACCCCAGCATTTTGTGTCTATCTTTGGTGTTCACCGATTGATTCACCAAGGTACAGATGACAATTTTGTCTCCTACTCCTCCCAGTGTTAGGCTGTCACCCAGTCAATGAATTTCTTGATTAAACGATGTTTCTAAATTGAACGCTAAGCTAATCACTGCTCGGCGAGACATTCCCTCAGCGAAGATGTCGGCCGTAAGTCAATAACAAAACAGAGTAGGTCAGACACTCGTAATTATTTATTTCTAAATGAGTTTTCGGAAGGGCTCCATCTAATTCCTATTCCTTGTTACCTTGATAACGTGGCATTGGACATTATAGTGTCCACCCAAGTGTGTGATTTGCTTATTTTGCAACATGCGCTCATATCATAGCCATATTATGCACAGAATGCTTATTCTCAATGGACACAAACTCACTGTGGGAACAGGGAGTGGTAAAAGAACCAGCTTAGGCAGCTTACAACCCAGCAGTATAAATGTTGAATTCTCTCATTTGAAGTAACCTACGCATTCCTTCGCTGTCCGCACCTCCCTCACCCTAGTCACCCTGCTAGTTTCATTGTTCGCTTGATCAATATCCCTCCTGTTCTTTCGTATCGTATCATTATCCCTTCGTTAACACCTCTTCCACAGCCAACAATGGACCATTGTGGGCTCCACCTTTCCTAGGTCATCGGTGCCAGCTCTGATTTGGTTTGAATCTTTACATACCTCTAGTTTCCCTCTCCCCTGACTCTCAGTCTGAAGAAGGGCCTCAACCCAGAACATAACCTATTCCTTTTTTTCGGAGATGCTGCCTGACCCACTGAGTTACTCCAGCATTTTGTGTCTATCTTCGGTGCAAACCAGCATCTGTCGTTCCTTCCTACACAGTGTAACCATCTGAAGCTAGAATGTGCCTCAATTTAGTTTGGACATACAGCATGGACACAGGCCCTTCGGTCCACTGAGTCTACGCCAACCATCGATCACCATTGACAATAGTTCTACATTATCCCACTTTGTCAGCCTATGGGACCACTAGAGATACTTTATTGTCCATTTAACCTATAAACCTGCACATCTGTGGGATGTGGAAGGAAAGCCACGCGGTCACAGGGAGAACGTGCAAATTCCACAAAGACAGCACTCGGGGCCAGCATCGGATCAGGGTCTCTAGCGCAAGTTAGGCGGCAAGTCTGCCGCTGCACCACCGTGCCGCCCACCTCTAATCTAAACTAAACAACAAAAGTTTTGAAATGAGGCTGCTCCATTTAAAATGCGTGCTCATTCCAGTTACTTTCCAACAGTGCTGGACACAGTCAGGAATCCACTCCCTCGCGACGGGTGCAGGGGGTTCCTGCTTTTGAAAGCAATACCCAGCTCTTGCCTCAACTGTGCTTCATGTTAATGGGCAGCTTGACATGACTGAGCTGCAATAATTAATGGCAGGCGACGTGGGCTCTGAATGCCTCCCTCCACCTCAGCTTAAATGTCAGGCTAATAAATGGTGACGCCTCTGTGTGGGATCTGGCTTTGCTGCCTTTAATTTGATTCTGTGCAGTTGAAACCTAAGCCAGATTGTACTATTTTTTTAATAAACTTAGAACTGCCAACAACTGTGTGACCGGTGCACACTGAAATGTCACGGCTGCGGCACCTCTGCTTTAAAGAGACAACCAATTACAAACACAGCGTATAATTTAATCAGACCAGCTCACTTTGTCATGTTCAGAGGTAAAGATCTTCTTGCATCCTAAAGGACCATTGTAATTTAAGAAATTAATATTTGCACAATGAGTAGGAAGGAACTGCAGATGCTGGTTCACATCGAAGATAGACACAAAATGCTGGAGTAACTCAGCGAGACAGGCAGCAACTCTCGAGAGAGAAGGAATGGGTGACGTTTCAGGGTTGAGACCCTTCTTCAGTCTGAAAAAGGGTCTCGACCCAAAACGTCACCCATTCCTTCTCTCCAGAGATGCTGCCTGTCCCACTGAGTTCCTCCAGCTTTTTGTGCCTATCTTTGGTTTAAACCAGCATCTGCAGTTCCTTCCTACTAACTTTAATCATCCGTCCATTTTTTAATTTATCAGTGTGATTAATAAGAAGTTAACCTGCTTAAATTGCAGGGGATTAATACGCAATTTAAAACTTGACCACTTCCAAATCTGAAAATCTAGGGGCTATGCACACCTCTAGATCTCAAGCACATCACCGAGGCTGATTTTAGAGAGCGTGATATTCTCACGTACAGCACGTCACGTTGAACATTTATTTTTCTGAAATTTCATTCAAGGTCCAGGCATAAGTGACAAGGGCAACAGTTGTAGCCCATTCCTTACTTGTTCTTGAAGGGCAGAGAACAAGTGATGGAGGAACTCAGCGGACCATGCAGTATCCACAAAGGCAAATGGACAGGTGACATTTCGGGTCAACATACCTCTGCAGACACCACTACCAACAGGATGAGAGCAGAGGAGCCTGAAAACCGTGAACAGCTTCTTCCCAGCAACCGTCAGGCTCTTGAACACTGCATTGGTTGCATTAAGGACTGGTTTTGCACTATTATTGTTACCTAGTATTGCTGTCATTAATTTATCGTATTATTGATCTCTATATATGTATTTGTGTGTAATTATGATAAGGCCTGTTAAGTTGCGGCAAGTAAGGATCTCGTTGTTCTGTTGCCGGTACACATGACAATAAACACCCATGATTCTTTATCACAGTTCACAACAGCCTTATCTTCCAAAAAATGATCTACTTCCTCTTTAAATACCCAGGATGATCTAGCCTCCATAGCGCTTGACGTAGATTAGTTTAGTTAGATGAGTTACTGCGCGGAAACAGGCCCTTTGGCCCACCGAGTCCGCGCCGACCAGCGATCCCCATACACTAACACAATCCTGCAAACTAGGGACAATTTACAATCATTACCAAGCCAATTAGCCTACACCTGTACGTCTTTGGAATGTGGGAGGAAGCGGAGCACCCTGGGAAAACCAACGCAGTTACGGGGAGAACGTGCAAACTTTGTACAGACAATGTCCGTAGTCAGGATTGAACCCGGGTCTCTGGCGCTGTAAGGCGGCAACTTTACCGCTGCCCCACCGTGCGGCTCAGAGAATTACAGAGATTCGTCAACCTCTGTGAGAAGTTCCTACCCTCCTCAGTTTTAAATGATTGGCCCGCAACCTTGTAACTACACCGCCTTGTTTAAGATTCATCGACTTGTGGAAACATCTCGACATCTACCCTGTTATAACACTTTGAGATGTAAGGGGCACCTTAAGAATGGTCACCTTTTGCACCTCATTTTCTGCACATTGCCACGTGATCAATAGAACTAATTCAAGGTTCAACAGTTACAACAAATTCAATCGCAGTCAATGTTTTTCACGGAATGGAAACATTCAAATACTAGAGGGTATAGCTTTTAGGGTGAGAGTGCAAAGTTTAAAGGAGATGTGTGGGACATATTTTTGTTCACACAGAAGGTGGTGAGTGTTTGGAATGTGCTGCAGGAGGTGGAAGTTGAAGTAGTTCCATTAGCGGCTATTAAAAAACTTCTGGACAGGCGAGTGGATATGCAGGGAATGGAGGGTCATGTGCAGGTAGATAAGTGATGGGCTTTGCTTCACGTTCGGCACAAGTATTGTGGGGCAAAGGGCCTGTTCTTGTGCTATTCTGCTTTATGTTCTATGCAACATAACTCACTGAAACCAGTGTCGAGGAAAGACATTTGGAGGCCCAGATCCCTTTGCAGGTGGCAAAAGCTAGATACAGCTGAAATGCATGTCAACGTCCTTTCGTCACTTATCCATGTTCTTGAGAGATGTTGCCTGACCCGCCGAGCTCCTCCAGCGTTTTGTGTCCTTTTCAACAAACAGTCTCTTTGAGATTGAAAATGAAAACATTTACAAAGGTAATGCCCGAACAGAGCTCCATCATGTCGTAGAACAGGGCAATATAATATCCGAGAATACAATCCCCATCATCACATTGGTGAGAGGTTAAAGAGCTATTATCTCAACAACAGTAGACATGACCAGCATTCACCTATTTGGACGTATTGCCATACATCATCGTGTTGCAGTTCATGAAGGGACACAGGTAGATGCCCAGATGTGTGTGTGACTTTTTGTGAGCTGTGAATGCTAATCAGTGATTAAAGGCACCGAGATAGAAGTCGGCTCTGCGAACAGAGTTCCAGAGTCCCGGCCATAGGCGGCAAAGTCGTGAGTACAGAATTGATCGTAAGTACGGAATTGGAACCGATCTGCTGGCTCCGGCCAAGCCAGAGTCCCAGAGCCCTCGGCCACAGGGCACAAATTTGACCCACTGATCGGCCGCTGAAGTCCAGATGAGGTCGAGATTAGCTGCCTCACCTGGCCTTGATGCCACATTATCGGGGGGACTTCCAAGAGGGAGGGGTGGGGGGGTTTCAGGTGCGCTCTCGTGAGCTTGTCCGGAATGAAAGGAGGTGCCGTACCACCAGTTGCTGGAAAATCAGTGGTCGACTTGTACTATAAATTACTGGAGGGTTTATTTTTGAAGTGGAGTATCTTTGAGCCCTCTCCTGAATTGTTTTGCCAGTATATACTATTCATGGCCTGACTAAATGTCTGATTTGTTCAGGAAAGCTCGCCACTGATGTATGAGAGTTTCTTTGTCTGCTGTCCTAATCTGTACTGTAATGAAGAGGGCAATTTGGTCCCCTGTACAGGGTGAAGATCAATGACACAAATTCCTCTAACAAAGGCGTGGCAGCGCAGCGGTAGAGTTGCTGCCTTACAGCGCCAGAGACCCTGGTTCAATCTTGACTACGGGTGGAGTTTGTACATTCTCCCCGTGATTTCTCTGGGAGCTCCTGTTTCTTCCCACGCTCCAAAGACGTACAGGTTTGTAGGTTAATTGGTTTGGGTAAAATTGTAAATTGTCCCTAGTTTGTGTAGGATGGTGTTAGTGTTCGTGGATCAATGGTTGGCGCATCTCATTGGGCCGAAGGGCCTGTTTCCGTGCTGTATCACAAAACTAAACTAAAAGACAAACTGCAATTTCAGACAATAAAATTGCATTGAACACACCTGGTTCAGAAGCAAGAATATTTCAGAGAGGTGTGCATTTTGATGTTGTATATCGAAACAAAAATAAATAAAGCATTAATAACAGATGGAACTAATTGCCTTAATGGTCAACTAGATAAATACTCTCAGGACTTGACAATTCTGTACATTGAGAAGACTTGAATGCAGTCTTTCCAAATCATGCTCCTCTTTCAATTAATATTTATAAGAATTCAACAGCATAATGCAATTAAGATTCTGCTTTAGGCATTCGCATCACCCTCAGCTTTCTTCTTTGATCATTTACAATGAGTCATTATGCTTTAAGAAAAAGGGCACAACTTTCTTCATCATCTCCACTTATTGTTTGAAGTTTATGCTGGGTACAGAGTACGTACTTCACGGAAAAACCTAATGCTTCAATCGTCCTGGCGTTCTCGAGATATATTTAACTTCATTTACAAATGGTCTTTTCATTCACAGAAACAACTGGCTAATTGTAAAGCAATCAAGCAGTCCTTTGTTGGAATTACTCTCGCACTTTTTGTTTAATATTAGATTGTGATTCATAAGTTAGATAATTCAAACTATGGTACCGACAAGGATTAATACAAATAAATTTAATAATTCAGCTGATTTCTTGATCAAACACTCAGATGCTCAACTCATCAGCATAATGTAGTCGCAAACAATGTGCTTCTGCAACCAATATATTCACTGTGAAGATAGCTCTCAGCATGGCAACGAACTACCGACTGACTCTATTCAAAGTGTTCAATTGCTTCTATGTCAGTCCAGGTACTAATGGATAAGGGCATGGCATCATCGGGTCGGAACCCTTCTTCAAACTGGAGAAGTGTTCCAACCTGAAATGTCACCGATCCTTTTTCCCCAGAGATGCTGCCCGACTCGCTGAGTTACTCCAGCACTTTGTGTCTAACAAATAAATTCTTATTTGCTGCATCTTCAGAGGCACAATAACACAATGTGATAATCGATAAATATATAATAAAAAATGACATCTTAAATTATGAGTTATACGAGGTGACAACACCATAAAGGTGAAAGCTGAAGTGTATAGTTCAACCTTACACATAGCCCATAGTAGCTCAATACTGGGGTAGGATTATGCTATAGTCAATTGAATTGCTGACATAAGGGACCGGAGGGATAGTGTTGGTTAGTGAACCCGCCTGGATCTTGGGTAGCTTATAACCCAACAGTACGAACATTGAAATCCTCAAATTTTAGGCAACCCCACCCCCCCACTCGCCTTTCTCCCTTACATGAATTACATAAAACATAAAACAGTACGGGATCGGAACGGGCACAGTGGCGCAGCAGTAGAGTTGCTGCCTTACAACGCCAGAGACCCTGGTTCGATCCTGACCACGGGGCGGGCTGTCTGTACAGAGATTTTTCGTTCTCCCCGTGACCCACGTGGATTTTCTCCGGCTGCTCCGGTTTCCTCCCACACCTCAAAGATGTACAGGTTTGTAGGTTAATTAGCTTTGGTAAAATTGTAAATTGTTCCTAGTGAGTAGGATAGAGCAAGCATATGGGGCTTGGTCGCTGGTCGGCACAGGCTCTGTGGGCCGAAGGACCAGTTGCCGCATTGTTATCTGTTAACTCTGCATCTGTATGTCTGAAAGGCCCTAAGGCCCTCAATGTCTTGCCGCCATGATGAGAAGACCAACCATTTTGATCTGCCTGCACATAGCCCCCTATCTCTCCATTCATTGTTTGTCCATCCATATCCTACCATTCCTTGCATTCCCACAATGTGTTCAAGGCTGAGGAGATAGAGAGCAGAACATGTCTCTGATCATTGCCTGAGGCAATTGGAATGAAAAATAATGTTTTTCTGAGATGGGTAGAATAAATCCAAGCCACCCTTTCTAAAGGATGATGAGGAAGGGGAACTGAAGGGGACCTGATTAAGCGAGTAATGGAACATGAATTGAAAGAGTATCAGAATACAATTTCTGAATGAGCAGGAGAATATTACTTTAGTCCAGTTCAGTTCAGTCTAGTTTATTGCCACGTGTACCGAGGTACAGTGAAAAGTTTTTATGCGTGCTATCCAGTTAATGGAAAGACAATGCAAGATTGCAATTGAGCCATTTATACTGTAAAGGCCTGTAGGAGTAGAGATTTAAGAGTGTGCAGCATCTGTAATATGTGCATGTTGATCTGCTTCTGTGGCTAGCGTGCAAATAGTCGCCGTGGTTGGGCGCCATCTTGGATGCAAGAAGAAACATTACTTTGAGCGTGAACTGAAAAGGTTGGAAGAGGGTAAGGAATTGAAATGGGATACAATGTCACTGGAGATTCTGCAGATGGGCAATCATCCTTAAACCCCTGTCCCACGGTACGAGTTCATTCAAGAGCTCGGTAAGATTTACGGTAATGGCCACTCATCGGTACTCGTGTTCTCGTGGACATTTTTCATCATGTTGAAAAATCTTCACGAGTCTTCCCGTGCTTACCTGCCGTTAGCGAGTCTTCACGAGATACCTGCCGTTAGCGCTAAGAGACGTCCCCGAGCTCCGACGTACCCGCTTACGACGAGTTTGATTTTTTTTTAACTCGGGAGAGCTCTTGGAATGAACTCGCACCGTGGGGCAGGGCTATTACAGATTGTCCATGGGATTGGAAGGGTTAATTCTGATACAATTGCTGCTCAGGAAACCTTTGAGGAATTCTAGACTGAAATAACATTTTCTCCAATATTAAAATTCAATTGTTGAATAATCGCTTTAAAGCAACTACAATGTGTAATTTTTAATGCAATGCATGAACATTTTTTGGATGAAAGCCCAGTCTGCCTTGAGAAATGCAAATAATCATCTGTCCCATGATGATACAATATTATTCGACTTTGAAAGCAAAGGAAGATTAAAAAAAAACCCAGATTGAAACAATTATTTAAATAAACAGCAACAGAATTAAAACTAATTGTTGAATCTTACTACTTGCTGTGAAATTCAAGCGGTGGTGAAGGACACCTTCTTCAAGACAAGATCTCCATGGCTCATACACTGGTTATGGCAATAGCTTACATCGTGATTAACATAATGTGGCAACTACAGGGAAGCTCTCTGTAACATAAACACAAGATACTGGCACCAGCTGCAAACCAACGCCTGATTCTGCACGAGGAATTATTATTTTGCTTTTCAGTATTATCGCAGAGTAAAACGGGCGGCAATTTCCAATAGAGTCATGGTCAAGGTGTCGTAATGCGTGGAAAAAAGCCCTTTGGCCCAACTTGTCCCTGCCAACCAACATGCCCATCAACACTTGTCCCACCTGCCTGTATTTGACCCATATCCCTCTTAAACCTGTCCTACCTATGTACCTGTCCAATGTTTCTTAAATGTTGGACAGGTACCTGTCTGGTAAGAAGACAGGGAAATGGGGTTAAGATAGGGAAAGATAGATCAGCCATGATTGAATGGCGGAGTGGACTTGATGGGGCGAATGGCCTAATTCTGCTCCAATCACTTATGAAGTTATGGTAGGTGTATGGAAATACCTCCTCAAGCAACTCGTTCCATACGCACACCACCCTTTGTGTAAAAAAGTTACCCTTTGGGATCCTATTAAATCTTTCCTCCCTCACCTTAAACTTATGTCCTCTGGTTCTCGATTCCCCTACTCTGGGCAAAAGACCGACCCGATCTATTCCTCTCATGATTTTGTACACAATATCCACTCGATTAAACACAACATTCAGAGTGCTTCTCCAAGAGGTCCATGGCACCAGCAAGATACCTGTAGGGTATGATATTGGTGAAGTCATTTATTTGTTGCGTGCTGCATGCACAAAAATACGACAGCTCCGCTCAAGTGTAAATTCATTTTTAATGGCTTGAAAAGCTTTTATTATTTTAAAATACGTCTCCTGCATTGAACATGTATTCATTCCTTCAGATTTTAATTGCAATGTTTCCAAAGTGAGCTTTACAGTAATATTAAAAGCCATTACAGAAGTCAATTAACTTACAAACCTGCACGTCTTTGGAATGGGGGGGAAACCGAAGCACCCGGAGAAAACCCACGTGGTCACAGAGAGAACATGCAAATTTCACACGGACATCACCCGAGGTCAGGATGGAACCCGGGTGTCTGGTGCTGTGAGGCAGCAGCTCTACCCGCTGCGCCACTGTGCTGCCCTCTTATCATCACCCGATGGTTATGATGGAAGGGCTTATTTGCCTCTCTACGGCAGTATGCCGAAGAGGTTTTTAGATAGGCACATAGATATGCAGGGAATAGAGGGATATGGATCACGCACAGATAGAGGAGATGGTTTAACTTGCAATCATGGTCGGCACAGACAGTGTGGGCCTGTTCCTGTGCTGCACTGTTATATGTTCAACAGTTAGTGTAACTGAGTTAGTGTAATGATCCTGTCACCACAGGTCCTCCAATAACACATCACTCTCTGGATATTTAACGCTATAACACTCCTTTCAATGCTGATTCTATTTCATTCTCATTCCTGGGATGCATCTTAAGACTTTGCTTTAGAGATACAGGGCGCACACAGGCCCTTTGGCCCACCGGGTCTGCACAGAACATCGATCACCCCGTACATTAGTACTATCCTACAGACGAGGGATAATTTACAATTTTACGGAAGCCAATTAACCTAAAAAACAAGTACGTCTTTGGAGTGTGGGAGGAAATTGGAGCTGCCGGAGAAAACCCACGCGATAACAGGGAGAACGTACAAACTCCGTACAGACAGCACCCGTAATCAGGATCGAACCCGGGTCTCTGGCGTTGTAATGCAGCAACTCGTCCGCTGCGCTACGGTGACGCCCCCAAATGCTTAATAGGTACCAATGTATAGTTATGGTTTTATAGATAAGGCCCTGACTCGAAACGTTACCAATCCATGTTCTCCAGAGATGCTTATTGACCCTCTGTGTTACCCCAGCTTTTCTCCCGATACTGATAATGATTCCACAAACTCTAAAATCAATTTAATGGCAGTCTAAATGCCCAGTAAAATGGTTACCTATTTTGATTTACATCATTTATATTGATTTGGTTTTTTAGCTAATTTCTTTCATCTGTACCATATAGGGAGAATTTGAGTATGAAATTAACTTAGAAAGCAATGCAAACACACTTGCTTCGCAGCAGAGAGAACTTTCCTGTTAATTAGAGTGATTAGGACGACAATGCAATGTGATACTTAATGTGATTAATTAGAATAATTAAACCTTACTTCAAAATGGAAATAGAGTAAAAAAAATGAACTGCAGATGCTAGTTTACAAATAAAAGACACAAAATGCTGGAGTAACTCAGGGGGTCAGTATGCATCTCTGGAGAGCATGGATAGGTGATGTTTCTGGTCAGGGGCCTTCTTTACTTCGTTCTCTTATTTTGTGCGAAAATGATTTCAACTCTCAGCCTGACCAAAGTGGAGTTTACTATAATATCAGAAAAGATTGAGTCCAGCTCCCAAAACTATATATCAACATATTAGGCAGCAGTCTGTTCCGCAATATAAATTTTCTGCTGTGTTGGAGTCTAGGAAATCATAATCAAGCAACATCATCTCTGAAAAGACAAAGCAGCTCTCGATGGCTGCACCTTTATACACGATTTCTGCGCACAATCGATTACTTAAAAAGAAATGAGTTCAGAACCCATTTCACCAGTTTTCTGGATTACAAAAATTGTGTGGAATTGGCCTGGCTGTGCTCTCTTTGTTCTGGGCAAAATCACTGACATTTTCTCTCAGTTTCTATAGCATTGCCCTTTGAAATTCTGCATCTTATTTCCACAGACAATTACTTCTCATTGTCCCATGTATTTTCGTCCACTCGAAACCTGTTTAAAAAAAACTTGCAGTACGTGAATATACCGAAAGCATTGAGTAGCAGAAATGTCAAGGTTTGTAATATAATTGGGTAGGACTTTCGAAATCCCATTTTTTTTTTTAAATGCTCCCTCATGAGGTGGAACATTGGAATCTTTAGAAATATGTTGGCTGACCCAACCATTTACCTTCTATTTTGATAGTAAAAATTAGATCAGTGATCTTTTATAATTCTATCAGCGATAAAGATTGCCCAACTGAGATAATTCCAGGTCATTAAAAAAAACTTCACAATCTGACATAAATAAATCCAACCAATCGGTGCGGACTCGGTGGACCGAAGGGCCTGTTTTCACGCTGTATCTCTAAAGTCTAAAGTAAAACTCATCCGGTCATGTGGCATCTGTGGAGGGAATAGCTAACCGATATTTCGGGTCAGGACCCTTCTTCAAACTGAAGAAGTCTGAAGATCGGTCCCAACCCAAAACTGGTGATAGGGGCTGGGAAGCCTAACATCAATGGTGGTAAGCTACTGGAGATGCCTCTGAGACTGGATGGTCTGGAACTTTGTCCCTGGAGTGGAGAAGGTTGAATTACGAGGGGCATAGATAAGATGTATGGTCACAGTTTTTTTTCCCCTCAGGTAAGGGAATCTAAAACTAGAGGATACACATTTAAGGTAAGAACCAATTTTTTCCAAAACGAAGATAGTGGGCATATCGATCGAGCTGTCAAAGGAAACCATTTTGGCAGAAACAATTACAACTTTTAAAAGATATTTGATCAAATTTATGGACAGAAAAGGATTAGCAGGATGTGGAGCAAATGCAGGCAAATAGGACCAACTCAGATAGACATCTGTGTTGGCAAGGATGAACTGGGATGAAGGGTTTGTTTTCAAGCTTTTTAACTCTATAACTATAATAATAATGGAATTATTAATAATGGAACATGCGCAACTTGCCTCTTTCTGTTAATCAAATAGGCTGCAGGTGCTGGCAATCTAAAGCAGAAGTAGAAAATGCTGGAACACTCAACAGGTCAGCTTGAAGAATAGTCAACGCCTCAGGTTGCAATCCCTTCATCATCTTACAAAGTTCAGTCCAAGAGTCTCCAAACTGCGGCATTGACTCTTCCAGTAAATTTGGCCTGCCATTGTGAAAAGGACTGGTTGAATGTTTCCAGCATTTTGTTTTACCTTTTTGCGATGTTCCTTATTTAAGGTAACCTTGTGTGTAGGAAGGAACCGCAGATGCTGGTTTACACCGAAGATAGACACAACATGTATAAGTAGCTCAACAGGTCAGGCAGCGTCTCCGGAGAAAAAGAATATGTGAGGTTTCAATCTGAAGACCGGCTGAGTCCAGTCTGAAGAAGGGTCTCGAACCAAAACGTGACCCAATTCTTTTCTCCAGAGATGCTGCCTGACCTGCTGAGTTACTCCAGCATTCTGTGTCTATTTAAGGTAACCTTACTTTGTTGCTGAACTATTAATTGAATAACCAACTGCTTCCTTTGTTATCCTGTGTGCATTTAATAGGAACTATTCCACAGTAAAGCACAGTATTTCCAGTGTGTTGCACTGATTTTTGTTCCACTTTTTGTAAATACAGCATCACTTATTTTAGGCTCATAAATCGAAACAGAAATTGCAGACATTTTTGGATTTGAGCTTCCAAATGAGTGCCAGTAGAGAATTTGATAACTTGAGGTTACTAATCATTCTGAACTAGAACAGACAGCCTTTTCAACCTCTTACAAGCATCAACTACAGATATTCCCGAAACAATTATACTTGCTGGGTTAAGGTGTGTCCCTCTTTTTATTCAATTGTGCCATGACGTCTTATTTCTTTCTAATTCGTGATGCCAAATACACAAAAATAACCAAAGCCCCAGTGGCCTTGTTTTGTAATCTGACGTGCAGCACTTCACAATACCAATATCTAAATTGATTTGGCTTCACTTTGCCAATTGGAAATCAGTGCATGATAGCACTGGTGCTCACAATATTCTACAACAAAGCAAATGTGCTAAGAAAGTGAAATCTACTTAAAAAGCAGGGGAAAGGGTGCGTAAGATAGAAGCTCAGGTAACGTCTGCCAAATAAAGCAGGATAAATTCTGAAAACTGCACTGAATGGAAGATTGTGCATATAATCAGTCTCAGGTACTTACTACACTGTAATCATTAGACTTGAATGATGGTGTAATAGACAATGCACAATAGGCGCAGGAGTAGGCCATTCGGCCCTTCGAGCCAGCACCGCCATTCAATGAGATCATGGCTGATCACCCCCAATCAGTACCCCGTTCCTGCCTTCTCCCTATATCCTCTGACACAGCTATCTTTAAGAGCCCTATCTAGCTCTCTCTTGAAAGTATCCAGAGAACTGAGGCAGAGAATTCCACAGACTCACAACTCTCTCTGTGAAAAAGTGTTTCCGTGTTTCTGTTCTAAATGGCTTACCCCTTATTCTTAAACTGTGGCCCCTGGTTCTGGACTCCCCCAACATACATTTCCAGTCTGGCTGGGAAGAGCCTTACTGTATCTCTGCACACAGCCAACGCAGAATGACAGAATGTCTCAGTGGTTTTCTCAGTGGGCAGAACTAATAGGCAAGGGCTGTCTCAGCACTGCCATCTAAAGTGCAGCTCGCCTAGAACATGTGTGCAAAAAGAAAGGCCATCAATGCCTCAAAGATAGATAAAAATGCTGGAGTAATGCAGCAGGACAGGCAGCATCTCTGAAGAGAACGAATGGGTGATGTTTTGGGTCGAGACCCTTCTTCAGACCAGCATCTGCAGTTCCTTCCTACGTCCAAAGCACCTCTACTTCCTTGGAAGATTGAGGAGATTTGCTATGTTGACCAATACTCTCTTAAACATCTGGAGGTGTACAGTAGGGAGCATATTGACTGGTTGCACCACAGCCTACTTCAGCAACTCGAACGCCCAGGATTGAAGAAGATTACAAAAAGTGGTGAACACTACCTAGTCCATCACAGGTACTGACCTCCCCACTACTATAAGAGGCGCTGTCTCAAAAAGGTCAGCCAGCATCATCAAGGACCCCCGCCACCCTGGTAATGCCCTCGTTTCACTCCTGCCATCAGGAAGGTGTTGTAGTCTGAAAACTGCAATGTCCAGTTTCAGGGACAGCTTCTTCTCAACAACCATTAGGCTACTGAACACTACAAACTCCAACCAAACTCCGAACTGCAAACTGCCTGGGTTATACTGGGGACGTTGGGCTTTGGGGTTTTTTTGCACTATATTGGATTTTTTAAATTTATTGAACTTCCTTTTTTTGTTTATTATATTATCTATCGATTATTGTGCTTACAAACTCGTTACATTGCTGCTGCTGCAAGAATTTCATTGTTTCGGGACATATGACAATAAAATACTCTTGATTCTTGATGCTGTCAAACATAGAAACCTAGACTTACTACCTGTTTAAGAAAGAACTGCAGAAGCTGGAAAGATCGAAGGTAGACAAAAATGCTGGAGAAACACAGTGGGTGAGGCAGCATCTATGGTGCGAAGGAATAGGCGACATTTCGGGGCGAGGCCCTTCTTCAGTCTGAAGAGGGGTCTCGACCGAAAACATCGCCTATTCCTTCGCTCCATAGATGCTGCCTCACCCGCTGAGTTTCTCCAGCATTCTTGTCTACCTTAGACTTACTACCTGGTCGGACTTCAGTCAAATCTGGTACATGATTACATGGTCCGAGGCTCCATTTCAATGGGGATTGTACTGCTATGCCTTAAGGGCCTTTCCCACTGCGGGGACCTAATTTGCGAGTTTAGAAGAGTTTGCCCTCGACCTATACACACAGCATGCTCGACACGAGGTCCTAGGTGGTCTTTGTAACTCTCCTTCATGCTCGAGAGTAGTTCCCGCATACTCAGTTTGGTCGAGGCTTTTTTTTAGCATGCTGAAAATTGTCCGTGAGTAAAAAAAGATCACCATGGAAAAAAAATCGATATTTTTTTACTCATAGGTTTAGTCAAAGTAGGTCAGCATGTTATTTGTAAGTAATCGAAGGCAATCAAAGGTAATCGAAGGTAGTCGTAGATAGTCTTCAACATAGTCGAAGGAGGTCGAAGGAGATCTTCTACATAGTCGAAGGAGGTCTTCAACATATTCGCAGGAGGTTCTCTACATAGTCGAGGAAGGTCAAAGGAGGTGTTCTACTTCGGCAATACAACATGAACATGACACTTTTTCATACTCTCCTGAACTCTTCTACACTTGCAAATTAGGTCCCTGCAGTGGGACAGCCCCTTTAGGAGCAACTTTTTTACGTGTTTGTATTTTATTAAAATAAAATTCTTATTTAATTAAATATTTTAACAGATTTTGAAGTGTTTCTGACTCTCAGAGAGATTTAAAAGTCATTATCAATCCATCACAGCTTCTACAGCCAGGAATGTTGGAGGTGCGACTTTGACATCTGTTAGAGCTTTTACTGCACTGCTGGAGTTCCTGTTATAGTTCAGACCAAGCCACTGGAGTTCTGCTTAGTTCAGACAAGACATGACCTGATGAATGCAGGCTTAGGTCAAAGGCACATGGCGATCCTGGGACGAGAGCAACAGATCAAGGCCCCTTGAAGGGGCATCCTGGTCGGCATGGAGGAGTTTCCGTGCTGTACGATTCTGTGACTCTATGATTTTAACTCTTAATACACACTAGCCGGAAAGGCTCGGCAAATACAACAGACAGGTGAAACCAAAACATAAAATTAATGGCAGCACTGGAAAAAGAGAGAGAAGTAAAGCTATCTATACCCGCCCTCTGATGCCCCCTAAAGAATGGTAAAAACAGAATCAATGAATAGGTTTGTAAAGGGCTTGGTTAAGTACTCGGATGAGAATAATCTGCAGTGAGAGCACTCCACTGGGTGTGGGCACAGAGCTGACGGGCTGAATTGGCAGCACGGCGCAGCGGTAGAGTTGCTACCTTACAATGCCAAGGATCCAAGGGTCGATCCTGACCACGGTGCTGTCATTTGCACATTCTCCCCGTTTGCACATTCTCCGGCTTCTTCCCACACTCCAAAAAGATAGAAACATACAAAATAGGTGCAGGAGTAGGCCATTCGGCCCTTCGAGCCTGCACCGCCATTCAATATGATCATGGCTGATCATCCAACTCAGTATCCTGTACCTGCCTTCTCTCCATACCCCCTGATCCCTTTAGCCACAAGGGCCACATCTAACTCCCTCTTAAATATTGCCAATGAACTGACCCCAACTACCTTCTGTGGCAGAGAATTCCACAGATTCACCACTTCTGTGTGAAAAATTATTTTCTCATCTCGGTCCTAAAAGACTTCCCCCTTATCCATAAATTGTGACACCTTGTTCTGGGCTTCCCCAACATTGGGAACAATCTTCCTGCATCTAGCCTGTCCAACCCCTTAAGAATTTTGTAAGTCTCTATAAGATCCTCCCTCAATCTTCTAAATTGTAGCGAGTACAAGCCGAGTCTATCCAGTCTTTCTTCATATGAAAGTCCTGCCATCCCAGGAATCAGTCTGGTGAACCTTCTCTGTACTCCCTCTATGGCAAGAATGTCTTTCCTAAGATTAGGAGATCAAAGCTGTACGCAATACTCCAGGTGTGGCCTCACCAAGGCCCTGTACAACTGCAGTAGAACCTCCCTGCTCTTGTACTCAAATCCTTTTGCTATGAATGCCAACATACCATTCGCTTTCTTCACAGCCTGCTGCACCTGCATGCCTACTTTCAATGACTGGTGTACCATGACACCCAGGTCTCGTTGCATCTCCCCTTTTCCTAATCGGCTACCATTCAGATAATAGTCTACTTTCCTGTTTTTGCCACCAAAGTGGATAACCTCACATTTATCCACATTATACTGCATCTGCCATGCATCTGCCCACTCAACCAAGACGTATATGTTTGTAGGTTAATTGGCTACGGTAGGCAATTAAGTAGGCAATTGTCACTAGTGAATAGGATAATGCTAGTTAACAGGGATCGCTGGCTGGCGCGGACTCGGTGGGCCGAAGGGCCTGTTTCCACGCTGTATCTCCATCTATCCTAGTTTGTATATTCAATACTTTATGCTTCCAGCCTTTAACCGGCTCAAATGCGGATAACTGATCTCTTAACCCTATTATTTCTCTTTCATATTTGACCAATATAGTCACCAGGTTGATCCATAATGCTGACATTAAAATTGTATTTATAATCCTTTGTTTTAGTCAAGGAAGCCGATACCATGTATTAAATGCAGATTACGGCACAGTACACGTCGTAGTGAGCCAGGTCTCCATCCACAACCTTAAAATTAGGCCTCAATTTTTGTGCAGCACGTAGGGGGGATACATTCTTACACCAACTATTGATCGGCTCAATGTAAACAGATCTAGAAATCATAGGACCATAAAACACAAATGGAAGCCATTTGACGTGTGGTTTTACTGCGCGTATTACATGGCATTTTCTGTGATCACACAATATTTTCTTCAATCATCCGCCTTTGATCATCAGATCACTGGTCGTCATTGCTTAGAGGGACCTCAATGCTTTTGGCCATCAATCAGTAGAGGGCACATTACATAAGTAATTCCTTGACTGTGAAATCCATTAGTTCATGAGAAGGTTCGGTATGATCACAAGTCCTGCTGCCCATTTGTTCTTAGTGTCCTGAAAATGGCTTTTATCTTGATTGCTAAACCATTCATGTTCAGTGCTTGAAGTCTGAAATAAAAATAGAAAATGCTGGAAATACAGCAGGCAAATCAAGAGCTTGAATATTTCCAGTATTTTCTGTTTCAATTACGGATGACGTCTGCTCTGTTAAATCTTCCAGAATTTTCTACTTTTATTTCATGATCAATGCTTGTGTTTTATAGCATCCGTACAAATTGTATTGTTTACAATATCTCTGCCACTGTTCTTCATTAATATGTCACTAAAATAAGAATCAAGACATCAGTAAAAAAAATACAAATTGCCACAGCTAGCCTGAGAAAAAAAGATAGTGTTAAAAAATTAAAATACAGACTATCAACGTTTTCAATACCATCAAAGTCAATACATTTTTAGACAGCAAGTCTCATTAAAGGCAAGTTTCATTTATCCAGCCCCCTTAGTGTCTCTTTACAGCTGATCTGGTAACTCTGAAGAATATTTGCTGTGCAATGTTGGAAATTTGGCTTGCAAATTATTTGCAAGAAGCTCCAACAAACAATACGAGATAATCTGCTTTGGACAAATTGATACAGAGTTGAATATTGGCTCAGAATGCAGAGGAAAGCAATCCTGCTCTCATAGAGCATAGAGCAGTACAGAACAGAAACAGACCCTTTGGCCCACGATGTCTGTGCTGATCATGATGCCAAATTAAACTAGCCCCATTAATTAACCTGCTCTTCCTTAAAACATTGCTTTGGGATCGTTTATGCACACTTGGGGCAGCACATTTAACAACTTAACCCAAAGATCAAAGGGTCAATGTTGCATTCCCTCAGTTCTGTGCTGAAACAGCCGTCTGGATATTCATGAACAGCGAAGTGATTGGAAATTCACAAATGCACGTTGGCGCAGCGGTAGAGTTGCTGCCTTACAGCGACAGAGACCAGGGTTCGATCCTGACTACGGGTGCTGTCTCTATGGAGTTTGGTACATTCTCCCTGTGACTGTGCAGGTTTTCCCTGTGTGCTCTGGTTTCCTCCCACACTCCAAAGGTTAAGTGGTTTTGGTAAAAATTGTAAATTGTCCCCAGTGTGTAGGATAATGCTAGTGAACAGTGTCGGTGTGGACTCGGTGGGCTGAAGGGCCTGTTTTTGCGCTGTATCTCCAAACTAAACTATTAACTAAACTCTAATTCAGAGTTTAAGCTGCAACCAATTTCAGTGAAAGGTACAGTGAAAGGCTTTCATTGCATGCTTTCCAAAACATAAAGATACGCCAAAAACAAAACCTTGAGAACTATTAACAAATACGTAATCAGACTTGCACGGTCTAACTTTGCTCTTGATGATCTAAAGATCCCTTATGACCAAATCATCAGATGTGGCAGAACAAAAAATGAGTATTGCTGTCATCTCAGCTCTAAAGCAGTATATGCATGAAGCACTTTCCATGAAATAGAGTTCTGATTTTCCATTATCTCATATGAGCCAAGCTTGTTTTACCAATCTCAAATGGCACTGAAGTTGAACACATTGTTGATTATAGTGAAGTGTCCAGATTTAAAGCACCTGCTTCATTCTTCTCATGATCCTTCCAGAAGTTGTCTTATCAGCTCAGCACAGCAAACCATATATGTTTACAGCCTTCTGGAGTGATTGATGGGCCCAAAGACCGAGCCAAACAAATTGAAAATCAGTAAATCATTGCATTACATGCAAAATGTTGAATGAAACAGCTATTAGTCACCTTGAAGTGGCAGACCCATAAACACAGGTGCTAAACTGTTTAAACAGATTGGCATTTGGATCAATTCTTCCTTTTGTTCTTATGCCACACAAACAACTTACATTTATAAAGAACATGATAAACACAAAAAAATTGTCTTTCACATAAATGTGATAACTTAAAAACAAATGATTTAGTTTAGTTTAGTTTAGAGACAGTGTGGAAAGAGTCCCTTCGACCCATCAAGTCCATGCCGGCTAGCAATCCCCGCAAACTAACTCTACCCTACACACTCTAGGAACAATTTACAATTTTAAGAAGCCAATCAGTCTACGAACTTGTGCGCCCTTGGAATGTGGGAGGAAACTGGAGCATCTGGAAAAAACGCACATAGGCCATGGGCAGTATGTACAAACTCTGTGCAGACAGCACCCGTAGCCAGGATCAAACTCAGGTTTCTGGTGCTGCAAGACAGCAACTCTACCGCAGTGCCACCCAAATGATTATTGAAAAGTCTTCAGGTTTTGTTAAAGAGGTCACAGAAGTGGGACAGTGAAAGAATTCCAAGCATCAACGTTTGATTGGTGTGTGGTGGAACTGGGAGAGCACTGATCTCATCTTTCGTCTCAATTCTACTATCCTATGTAATCACCAACAATTTCCAAACGTTTACCTTAGATTTACTCCAACTACCGCAGAAGTTTGATCTCATATTTTGGTATCTTGGTGCGAGTGAGAAAATTAATTGTCTCTTTTTTGCAGTGTGAATTTCCTTCTTCCCAACATTTTTTTTATTCCCAAATAAATCTCTTCAAATGCCATGAATATCAGTGCAACAAAGCTGCGAAGTTCCAACTTGCAATGTTCTGCAAAATAGCAGTTCTTACTTCCGAATAGGCCAACAAACTATGTTTTCCTTACCATAGTGGCATTTAGTGTCAAAGAATCACTCAACACAGACACAGTCACTTTGGCCTAATGAGTTTGTGCTGATGATTAAGCAGCCAACATGGAAGACAGGACATTGGTTAGTTAGAACATGGTTCGACCGCTCTGCAAATGAATGTGGTAACAAAAGACACTTGGAACTCATGCATCATCCTCAAAGTCTCAATTAAACATTTCAACAAATGTATTTGAACTAACATTGAACCTTCAAGGAAGGCAAACCATTTCCAAACTACTTTCAACTTGTTAGGGTTTCAAAGGAAAACATTTGCATCGTGTTCTTTTCTTATAAAATATTAGTTAAATTGCAGGCATTTAAGTTACATTCCGTGCCATATACCAACACACACATTAAAGAATTATCAATTCTGAGAATATAATTGCACAATTATTTGAATGCTAATTATTAAATAGGAACCAAAGGCAGCCAGGAAAATATGGCTAAGCTCTTGATAAAAGAGCTCTGTGAAGGAAGATATCATAATATTGAAATACAGTCATTTTCCCAAAATTAAACTTTATAGTGGAGACAAGTAAAGGAAAATATCTTAAATGAAGAGCTCTATGAACAAGGCTCACAAAAATTTATATTTCTGAATAATATTATATTTCTATCTTAAATACAAACAATTTTCCAAGAAACGTTCACTTACCTGGGCCACAACTTCTTATTTCTAGCATTAAAGGCCTTCAAATAATTCTATCAATTTAATATAATTCTCTAAAACACCTGCATGCATAATATATTATTTAACTATCTACTTCTTTTGCATATTTTTATGGGAACATTTTGGGCAGAAATGACTGTATTTCTACAAATAATCATCACACTTGCAAATTATATATCACAGCATTCATAAAGCTAATCAATAAAGACAAAACGAAACCCATCATCAAACCTCAGTTGTTGGCCGACTTAAGTGGTTGAAATATTATCAAACCAATTTGAGATTGTCACTGATGGTTTATGAAACAATGAAAACTCTGATCTGGGGTGGGTGAGCTGCCATTGAGATGTGTTCTTGGCTTGGTCTATGCCTTTATAAGGAATTGAAAGGCAATGAGAGGAAACTAACGGTTATAGAAATCTTTGGATGCAAAATGGGCCACTGTGTTTCCCTTTGGCCCATGGAGCTGAAAACCATATATTTGAGACAAAAGTGGTGCTAATACTTATTGAAGTTCTGCAGTAAATTTGGGACAATCTATCAATTTACTGATGCATCTGCGGCACAGCACGTTTAGGTTTGTTTAGTTAAGTTAGCAGAAACAGGCCCTTCGGCCCGCTGAAGCTGCGCCCACCTGCGTCCCCGCACACTAACAATATCCCACACACACTAGGGACACAAGGGCGCTGTAAGGCAGCAATGCTACGGATGCACCACCGTGCCACCCTTCAATAGGACACCCCGTGAAAATTCCTCTCATTCTCGTAGGCAAAAAAAAGGAACCCAGATTTAGGTCTACTTAAACTGGATATTCAAGTATTCTATGCAATTTAAATGCACAGGTCAAACTGGATTAAAGTCTGAAGAAGGGTTTCGACCCGAAACGTTGCCTATTTCCTTCGCTCCATAGATGCTGCCTCACCTGCTGAGTTTCTCCAGCATTTTTGTCTACCTAGGATTAAAGTCAACCTCTAATGTTACTTGTTTCTGGGTGTAGTATCAGAAAAATATCCTGCACAATGATGCTACACTTCAACAATTAAATTGAGTTTTATATACAGTATACTCATGTTCTGTTAATGGCTGCCACATTAAGGCCTATTAAGCCTATGTAAAAGTAAATTGTTCTTTTTAAAAAAAATATATTAAATTAATGAAAATCTCGCTTGGATCATCAAGTTATTTAAGCCACTTCTTGTCAAGCCAACAAAAGATAAACAGTTAACTTCAAATCCCAATCAACATTGAAAGATTATTGTAAGATTCCGATAGATCCCAAGAAAATGAATAGAAACAGGCCAGATCCCATAGAGGAAGTTCAAGGTAGTTGAAGAAAGTCTAATAGATTTTGAACAATTATTTTGTGTGCACATAATCAGTTTCTACTTGTGTCTGCCAATGCTCAGTGTGTACCACGTGTGTTTCCCATGTTGCTCCATCATTCTGCAAATGTTTATTTCTTATTAAGGCTAGATTTCTTGCCTTTATATCTGCTCCAAGTGTCTACCTCCTTTACATCCACTGGTTGCCATTGTTTTTCTCAACTTTAACCTTGTCTGATCTCCATTTGTCTTTGACCTTGAAGCACATGGTGTTTCTCAGAAAACAAATGATCCTAAAGGTATCGTCACATTACTGAGCTACATATTTTCCCCGTTACACAAAGCCAATTTACAAAAACACTGAAGAACATCATAGGATTAAAGGCTGTTGTAATGTATTATTGACCTATTGCACAAACATCATTAATAATGAAGCACATTAATCCTTTAATAATTCCATTTCTTCAACACTATTTTACTACCAACTTCCAATTTAAGAAAATATTTGCCCTGATTTTTCCAAACAGACCAGTAACATTTACCCATTTATATGACAGCATCTCGGACATTTACAGCATAGGAACTAGCCTGCAATGTCAAAGGCAATCATGATGGCAATTTAATTTAATCCCATCTGTCTGCAAATGATCTACACCCTGCCATTCCAGCCACTCCATGTGTCTGTCTAGCTGCTTCCTATAAACATTGCTATCGTATCTGATTTTATCACCTCCTCTGGCAGCAGGTTCCAGGTACCCACCACTTTGTGTGTATAAAACATGCTTTGCATATCTCCTTTAAACGTCTCCACTCTCCTCCTGAAGTATGCCCTCTCGTAAATGACATTTCTACCTTGTGTAAAAGATTCTGACGATCCACCCTATCGATGCTTCTCATAATTTTACAGACTCTGCCAGGTCGCCCCTCAGGCTCCGATGCTCCAAAGAAAACAATGCATGCTTGTCCAACCGCTCATCTAGCTACCAGAGTTAAGTCTCTCGCTTAAGTCTATTAGCTATATAGAGAGGTGGGTCAAATTTATAGCTCAAGTATAATTCAGTGATTCAATGATACTTTGTTGTCACATGTACATAGGTATAGTGAAATAAACCTCACCTAGGCCATACCTAGGACCTCACCTAGGACAAGCTATAGACATAAGGCAATAGGATTAACTCTATTGCTGAATTCTCAGTAGACATCAAGATCACATGATTCAATGGCGGAGTAGACTAGATGATCCAAATGGCCTAATTCTACTCCTAGAACATATGAACTTACTAAGATTTCCCGACATTTACAGTGGGGAAACAAGCCGTGGTTCCTCAAACCTTGTAATGTCAATAGGTTTTGAAGGTTGCAGAAAAGGCATTGGTCATGATATTCACTTCCAAAATAATACTGCCAAAGATTACAATGATCAGAAATTCTAACTTCATCATTGATCAGAGTGTTTAATTAGAGGATGAAAAAATGAGCTTACTATCAAATTAAGTTTGAATCTGCAGCATGACAATTACAGAGTATTCCAAGAATACTACAGCTATTACTGATATGCTGGTACCAAATCTTCATGGAAATAAAATGGATGCCTTCTGCAAACCTCACAATATTCCCATAGCTGCAGTTAAAATCAAGTATGATGGATTAATGAGCTGCAATTAAATTCACTTCCATACAACAATGACTATATCCTGCGAATAAAGTGAAGTATTTAAAATGCCTTTCTATATTTCAATAGGTTAAAAATTCTACACCTGAGCCAGAGCAGAAATTCAGCTAATTGAGTGATCCACCACAGAAAACCTTAATAACAATCAGCACCACTTAGCAAGAATGTTGAGAATTTGATTCCACAATTACATGCGTGTTTCTTCGAAATAAGTACCAATTTATATCCCTAGTTTGGTTAACTGAATGGATAACTGATTATTAGATTGTGCGGCCGAGAATCCTATTTATATTTGTAGTTTATGAACATTTTGATTGAAGTGGAATATTTCCTGTCTAGCTTATCAAGCATTTCTCAGAACTAATCGACACAAAAATTGTCAGCTTCTTTCGCTGAATAAACTGAGTCCCAGTGTGAGAGTGTAAATGCCATTCGATTAGATGGAGATGTTTAGTTTAGTTTAGAGATACAGTGTGGACACAGGCCCTTCGGACCACCGAGTCCGCACTGACCCGCGATCCCCGCACGCTAACACTAACCTACACACACTTTGGAAAATTTACACTTACAGTATACCAAGCCAAGTAACTTACAAACCTGTATGTCTTTGGAGTGTGGGATGAAATGGGTTAGAGAAAACACACCAGGATAAAACACAAGTGGTCACAGAGAGAACATACAAATGCCGTACAAACAGCACCCATAGTCAGAATCGAACCTGGGTCTCTGGCACTGGAAGGCAGCAACCCTACTGCTCCGCCACCGTGCTGCCCCAGCTCTGAAATTCCCTTCCTAAATCTGTCTATCTATCTTTTTCACTTCCTCTTTCATTGTGTACCTTACGAACCAGTTCTCTGGTTACCTGCTTCAGTGTTTCATTGCCACATTTCACTTGACATTGTATTTGTGCAGCACTTTGGCCATTTTATTGTTGAAGGCACACAATATAAATACAAATTGTTTTGCATTCAGCAGGTATGAAGTTCTGCCTTTCAATTTTTAATGAGTAAATGCACTTCACATAGACTGAGGAAAGTTAATGGTTAACTTCCCTTGGACAGTGCAATGGAATTATGTTCCTCGCAGTATTCGCAATAGAGACCAATTCAAATTGGCGGCACGGTGGCACAGCAATAGAGTTGCTGCCTTAAGGGCGTGTCCCACTTGGGCATCATTTACGCATCACGACGCACGCGTCATGACACGCATGGGATACGCGCTTGGTGCGCATTCCGAGCGCACAGTGCGTGGTGACGCAGGCAGTGGCGCGCGGTCGCGTGCGGCGCCCCAGGATTTTGGGATGTATAAAATCTTCGCGCGTCATCTGCGTGACGCGCAAATGACGCCCAAGTGGGACACGCCCTTTACAGCGCTTGCAGCGCCAGAGATCCCAGATCGATCTCGGCCACGGGTACTGTCTTTATGGAGCTTGTACGTTTTCCCTGTGACCACTTCTGTTTTCTCCAGCTGCTCCGGTTTCCTCCCACACTCCAAAGGTGTACAAGTTTGTAGGTTAATTGGCTTTGGAAAAAATGGCAAACGGAGACAAGCTTCGTTGGGGCATCTTGGTCAGTAATGGACAAGTTGGGCTAAAGGGTCAGTTTCTGTGCTGTACGACTCTCTATGACTTCTGAAGGAGAGAAACTAAATAAGCTGCATTCGTGTCCTACCACTACCCAAAGCCCAGCCCTCACCAATGTACCCTAGGTTCAAGGAAAAAATGCTGTAACGCACTGGAAATTGGACTGACAATATTGCACTGGAAAGAATGCAAAGATGATTTATGAAAATGTTGCCATGACTCAAAGACCTAAGCTATAAGAACAGATTGGTCAGGCTAGGTCTATATTTCCTGAATTGTAGGAGAATGAGGGACAATCTTATAGTAATGGGAGGGGGATGATTTAAAAGGGACATGAGGGGCAAATTTCTTCACACGGAGGGTGACGGATATATGGCATAACCTACACTGGTGCACCATTGTTGATCTTCTAAGATCTCATTTGGCACAGAGGATTATTTATATACATTATAGCATTTTTTTCATTAGGTGAGGTATTTTAATAATGTGAATTTACATGTTTCTGCATCCACTAATATATATATATATATAATATATATATATATATACACACACACACACATGTACACACACGCATATTCTATCCATATATTTATTATTACATACTATATTCGGTAATCAATGATTGGCATGAAACATTTTATTATTCATATTTTCCAGTTTGATAAATGCTTTGAAAATGTATGGGAGAATTTGCGTTAAGTCAGATTTTCATGTCAGGTCCTTTGTGACCTAGGCTGCCCCTGTGTATCATTGAGTCATGTCAAATGGAAGTAATAACCAGAACTAAAAATGGTAATAAAAAATTCCTGGTCCAATAATATGAAGTCATACAGGTGATCAGTGGTCGGCATGGACTTGGTGGGCCGAAGGGCTTGTTTCCACGCTGTATCTCTAAACTGAACTAAACTAAACATAAGTCTGCAGAAAATGTTCTGGAGAAATGCTTACTACCAAATCCTGATGACATGACCTCCAAATTCCAATACCCTGCCTGTGACAAAATAAACATCTGTTGTATCAGACAGCAGAAAGAAACAGGCCAACATAAAATCCCTGAGCTTGAATGGAGCCCAATTGTAACGAAGAAAACCCTCCCATTACTTTAAGTACTTCAGATCGCTTTCCAAAGAATGATGAGGTAAATATTTCATTTAGGATAAATTGATTTAAACAAATCCAGATCGGATTAGGCAGGCAGCATCTTTGGAGAAAAGGGATGGGCGACATTTCTGCAATTTGTGTCTATCTTTGGCATAAACCAGCATCTGCAGGTCTGCGTTTAAACAAACACAATTGTTTTTGTGCTTTCCTTATTCTGCTGCCATTCCATGTGCTCGTTTGTCCCTCTCAGTTTGTACTTGGATGCAGCCAATATTCAATTTGATTTCCTATTCTTCACACTGACATTTAAAATATCTCCCGACTCTTAACTTGAACAGCAGGGAATTTGCTGGTGAGCGTGTTCCCTCTGGCTGTAAGATCAGCAAGCTGTTTTAAGCCGGAAATCTCCACAGTGAGACAGCCGGCAACTGACATGGGGAATCCAGTAAATCTGCAAGAATAATGTAATTCATAACAGCAACTAAGACATTTACTTCAAGTGAACATAAATTAAGGTTTATAATCTTTTGTTATTTTGCAAGTCAACATCGCAAAATTCTTTCCTGAACACATGCTAATTCGAAAAACGTTAGTTAGTGACGGATATGAAACACCTCCCGTTCTTTGCGAGAGCACACAAGGGAAACACTACCTTTCAGATCCATTAACTGCAGTAACAAATGAAATCTTCTGTCTTAAGTTCTACTCAAACACTCTTTACTTCCAAACAAATACCTAAAGTGCGAGAGTAATTCAGCGGGCCAGGCAGCATCTCTGGAGGCCATGGATAGGCGGTGTTCCCTTCTTCAGACTGATTGTAATAAGGAGGAGAAAACTGGAGGAAAAGTGGAAGCGGGACAAAACCGAGCAAGTGACAGATGGGTACAGGTGAGGGCGGTGCTGACTGGCAGAGTGGTGGACAAAGGCCAGAGATATAAAGGACACAAGAAGCTGTGAGATAAGGAGAGAAGAGGCATGAAAGTCCCAGATTTTGTTTACTAGTTTAAAGCCACTACATTTTATCAACAATGGGGAGAGGGTGGCAAAGGAAGAAGGGAGTGTCAGTGAGTAAATAGAAATGGAATGCGCACGGAATTGGAGGCAAAACAAGAGCGAGGATGAGAGGAGAGGAATTCTTTAAGCATGAATGGTTAGAAATTGGTGTCAGCATGCTTTGTATGTCTCGTGTAATTGAGACAGGAATACTAGATGATTGTATGGAGCTCACTCCCTAAATTTCATCAGGTACCTTCCTCCAAGGCTCATAAAAGCAGTGTATATAAAACCAGAGGGCTACTGTGTAACTGGACCAGTATAAAGGAAATTAAGATTCATTGAATCTGGGTTGTCAACAAGTGGTTGGGCCACACAGTGGAGACCAGAACACATTGCAGGGAGATGCAGCTTGGTGTCTACAAGAAGCGTATGAATGATCACTCCGTATGTCCAAAGAGGTAGCAGGAGGATGAAGGAGAGAGAAGAGCCAAGGGTATATACTCTGGGAAATGCAGATCTTATGATGCTGGAAGGGATGAGAGATTTATAAGCCAGATATATAAAACCAGAGGCATCCAGAGCAGAACAAGAAAAGGTAGACAGAGGCACAAGAGACTGGAAATGCTGGAATCTGTGACAATAAAAGGAGAGCAGTTGACAAATTCAGTCTAGGTGATGTTTCGACCCAAAATGTCAACTAACCATTTCCTTCCACAGATGCTGCCTGGTGCACCAGCAAGGAGATCACCAATTGGTTTATGACCAGCATTCGGCCCCTTCGGAAAGGACTGTACTTTTTTAAACTTTACTTTAGAGATACAGCGCGGAAACAGCCCCTTTGGCCAACCGAGTCTGCACCGCACACTAACAATATCCTGCACACTAGAGACAATTTACAATTTTAGCGAAGCCAATTAACCTTCAAACCTGTACGTCTTTGGAGTGTGGGAGGAAACTGGATCACCCGGAGAAAACCCACTCGGTCACAGTGAGAATGTGAATAATCCGTCGTCAGGATTGAACCAGGGTCTCCGACAACTACATGTAGTAGTCTTGCTCGGCATCCCAGCGGTTGGTGACTTTCACTTCCAACTCCAGTCTGTTTGATGGCCAGGCTTCCTTCACAGAGCTCAGGTAGATTCAAAGATAGAGGAAAGGATGTCATCCTGCACCATGGCACAGCTGGTAGAGCTGCTGTCTCACAATGCTAGAGGCCCTGGTTTGATCCTGACCTCGGGTGCTGTCTGTGTGGAGTTTTCAAGTTGCTCCTGTGACCAAATGGGTTTCCTTTGGGTGCTCTGGTTTCCTCCCACATCCCAAAGATCTGCCGGTTTTTAGGTAAATTGCCCTGAGTGTTCAGGGAGTGGATGCAAACGTGAGATAACGTGGAACTAGTATCATGGGTTGATCGATGGTCAACATGGACCTGTTGGGCGAAAGGGCCTGTTTCCATGCAGTGTCTTTCAATCATTCCATCTTGCCCAAAGACAGGTGACCAAATTAGAAGCTAATCTACTGTCATGTTTTAACCAATGTTGCAGGTTGAATGAAACTTCCCTGCTTTTGTAATCCATACCTCTGTTGATAAATGACTAGATCCCCTGGGCTTAATAAATAATTCTAAACATGGAGTTATTTTCAAGGATTCACGTGAATAAAAACCCAGCTCCCTTCATTCCTTCCCATCCTTTTCAATTGTTCTATTTAGTCCATATTGTCCCTCATCCCTTCTAACGAGTACATCACTTCACTGAAATAGGTTCCCGCTGCCATATTCCTGCCCACTCAACCACTCTTCAAGAACTAGATAGGGCTCTTAAAAATAGCGGAGTCAGGGGATATGGGGAGAAGGCAGGAACGGAGTACTGATTGGGGATGATCAGCCATGATCACATTGAATGGCAGTGCCGGCTCGAAGGGCCAAACGGCCTACTCTTGCACCTATTGGTATACAAACTTACAGCACACGGTATTGGTGGTTCAGTATTGATGTGGATAGAGAACTGGCTGGCTGGCAGACAGGAAGCAAAGAGTAGGAGTGAACGGGTCCTTTTCAGGATTGCAGGCAGTGACTAGTGGGGTGCCGCAAGGCTCAGTGCTGGGACCCCAGCTATTTACAATATACATTAATGATTTGGACGAGGGAATTAAATGCAACATCTCGAAGTTTGCCGATGACACGAAGCTGGGGGGCAGAGTTAGCTATGAGGAGGATGCTAGGAGGCTGCAAGATGACTTGGATAGGTTGGGTGAGTGGGCAAATGCATGGCAGATGCAGTATAATGTGGATAAATGTGAGGTTATCCACGTTGATGGCAAAAACAGGAAAGTAGAATATTATTTGAATGGTGACCGATTAGGAAAAGCGGAGATGCAACGAGACCTGGGTATCATGGTACACCAGTCATTGAAAGTAAGCATGCAGGTGCAGCAGGCTGTGAAGAAAGCGAATGGTATGTTGGCATTCATAGCAAAAGGATTTGAGTACAAGAGCAGGGAGGTTCTACTGCAGTTGTACAGGGTCTTAGTGAGGCCACACCAGGAGTATTGCATACAGTTTTGGTCTCCTAATCTGAGGAAAGACATTCTTGCCATAGAGGGAGTACAGAGAAGGTTCACCAGACTGATTCCTGGGATGGCACGACTTCCATATGAAGAAAGACTGGATAGACTCAGCTTGTACTCACTGGAATTTAGAAGATTGAGGGAGGATCTCATAGAGACTTACAAAATTTTTAAGGGGTTGGACAAGCTAGATGCAGGAAGATTGTTCCCGATGTTGGGGACGTCCAGGACAAGGGGTCACAGTTTAAGGATAAGGGGGAAGTCTTTTAGGACCAAGATGAGAAAATAGTTTTTCACACAGAGAGTGGTGAATCTGTGGAATTCTCTGCCTTAGAAGGTAGTTGAGGCCAGTTTGTTGGCCATATTTAAGAGGGAGCTGGATGTGGCCCTTGTGGCTGAAGGGATCAGGGGGTATGGAGAGAAAGCAGGTACAGGATACTGAGTTGGATGATCAGCCATGATCATATTGAATGGCGGTGCAGGCTCGAAGGGCCGAATGGCCTGCTCCTGCACCTAATTTCTATGTTTCTATGTTTCTATTGTCTTTTGTCTTCTCCATTTTTACCACACTGCCAACGATTCTGCCTTTAAGAAATATTGTCCTTACAATCAATGTTAATGTCATTAATCAATGTGTTATATGGAATGGTCACCACACTGATCGCCGGAAAAACGCCACTGAAGATCATCCTCTCTCAAAAAAACGGCTGTTTCCCAATGCTTATGTAGGAAAGAACTGCAGATGTGTAGAAAGGAACTGTAGATGTTGCTTACACCGAAGGTAGACACAAAATGCTCTAATAACTCAGCGGTACAGGCAGTATCTCTGGAGAAAAGGAATAGACTGAAGGGTCTCGACCCGAAATGTCACCTCTCCCTTTTCTGCAGAGAAGCTGTCTGACCCGCAGCTTTTTGTGTCTGTTTTCCAGTGTTTTCTCCTTGCTGTTCTCGTCTGCTAGCTAGCCACGCTGCAAATGTTTATAAATCACGGCATTTCAACGTGATACAAGCCAAAAGAAGTCAGTTCCTATAACCAGTATTTTCTGATTTCCCAAGGCAGAATACTTGGCAAGCACCGTCACAGAAATATTCTTCCATTCCAGTGGACGATGTAACTGTTAAATTACCTATGTTGTTCAATTAAGATGTATCCTCTGAGTTGGTGTTACACTTATGAGTTACATGGAGCAATTATTGGAGCAAAATCCAAAATTAAATCGCAATGTTGTACTGTCCAGATGGATATGAGGGAAATGGAAACCTGTACACTGCTCTCATCGGACAGAAATAGGAGCCAACTGCACAAAGCATAACTGCATTAAAAATTATTGGTTAGTCCATTAGCACAGAGACTAGAAACTCAGTAAAGCTTGAGGGATAAAAGTTCAGCCTCATAGACTGAAGGCTCTGAAATGATCCTTAATTGGAATATAAAAACTAGTAAGCATGTTTCACGAGTGTTAGATTTGGATGTAACGATGGACACACTGAGCTATTAGCTCAAGCAGGTCCCCTCTCATTCTTCTAAACTCCAGCGAGTATAGGCCTAGTGTTGACAAGCGGACAAATGCAATACAATTTTTTGCTGCATCTTTATTCCAAATTACTGAAAAAGACTGCCCGTCTGAGGAGCTCTTCTGCTCTCATAAAGAGCAGAGAATCGCTCAATCAAATGCACGACAAGGATGAGTCACACTAATGCAAAGAATTGTTGTTCTGGAGTCCGTAAACCACAGGGTGGTGAATATTGCTGTCTTCAATTTCAGCAAGACAGCAGTATTTTCTTCAGTAATAATTAAGATAATGACTTTCTTTGTTAACTGTTCATTGAATTGCGGATTTATAATTCAGTAAATTGACTGCTTCTTTTGTTGATGTGGACAAGATCAGCAGGAAATCGCCCACATTGCGCACCAGCAAAATCTCAAGAATTGATATTGTTTAATTTGAACTAAAACATAAGGTGGCAATGGGAAGGGGGGGGGGGTTATCAGAAAACGGGCTGTGCCTGGACTTTCAAAGAAGTTGCTAACAAAAATAAAGAGAAATGGTGTAATTGTTCCAATAAAAAAACCCAGATCTCCAAATATCAGCGAGCCTGCATCCAAGTTTGAAAATTAAATTGATTCTCTTACCACCACGGTCACTGAACGATTGGCCGCCCCACCAACAGTCTGTTTGTTTTTTTGTTTTTGTTTTGTTTTAGTGCGTTTTATAAGACCATGTAAATGTTCTCCGGTTTGTTTTATGTGGGGGGGGGAAACATTTTTTCAGTTTCGTACCTTGCCGGAGACGCAATGTTTCGGGGTCGCATCTCCGGTCGCTTTGCGGCCTATCATCGATGGAGCTGGAGGCCTCCTCGGACTGACCTTGGGCCCCATCGTGGGGCGCGGACTTAATACCGGCACCGATCCCTTGCCTGGGATCGCTCCAACTGCGGCCTGCGGACTTACCATCTAGAGCTCGCCGTCTCGGGAGAGACTAGTCGGGAGCTCCGACGAACGCACAGGCTCGACCAGCCCCGACACGGGGTTCGATCGCCCCCCCGATGCAGGAGCTGGATCGCCCCGGCGCGGAGGGCCCAAAACATCGCCGTCTACGGGAGTGAAGATCGTCCCGTCATTGGAGGGCTCGAGGCCCCCGACCACTGGAGAGCTAAGGGAAGAGATTGAACTTTTTTTTGCCTTCCATCACAGTGAGGAATGTGGTGGATGTTTAGGTTAAAATGTGTTTTGTGTGTTCTGTTGCTTTTTATTTGTATGACTGACTTGCCAAGTGAAATTCCTTGTATGTTGCAAAACATACTTGGCTAATAAAGGATCATTGTGATTGTGATTGTGATTGATTAAAATATTAGGCTGGCTGTAGATTAAACCTCCCTGGATTTTTCCACACCTTACAGGATCCTGCTGCCACGCGTTCATTAAAAAATCATGCATTATAAATTAGTGGCCATGTAATCCCTTTTTTATTAATAACACGTTATCATAGCGCACACTTGAACACGCTGCATAATTTTTCATATCCAATCAATTTATCAAGGCATTCAATCATAATCCAGAATATTAGCAAAGGTATTTTTGTTCAGGAAGTTGTGACATTTTTCACAGTATTACCACTTGAATGCTCTACAACAACTATAAATCATGACAATAATCATACTGGTTACTCCATGCGTTCCAAATGTTACTCTTTTCTCGCGATTCTCATCTATTGCCAGACATGCATTGAAAGAAGCTAACGCTTTACTGAATACAGTGTAGGATTTTGACTAGGAAAGGTAACTTGATCTCCTAAAATAGGTTTAATGAGACCTAAATAATCTCCATGCAACTTCTAAAACTTGCAAACTGCATAGAATCCACTCGAAGTCAAAACACCAAAGATAGACACAAAGCGCTGGAGTAACTCAGCGGGTCGGGCAACATCTCTGGAGAAAAAGGATGGGGTCGTCTCCAGAGATGCTGCCTAACCCGCTGAGTTACTCCAGCATTTTGTGTCTGTCTTCGGTATAAACCAGCATCTGCAGTTCCTTCCGACACAAGTCTAAACATCAAGCTGGCTTCAGACAACATATTCCACCACCCTCTGATGTGTCCATCGTATTTATGTCTTGCCTAAATTGAGTATATTTCTTTCAGGTTTCTCTTCAGCCTCCAACACTTCACCGATTTTGACTGAACAAGGGTTCCGACCCGAAACATCACCTATCCATGTTCTCCAGGGATGCTGCCTGACCCAGTGAGTTACTACTGCACTTTGTGCCTTTTTTCGTCAACCAACATCTGCAGTTCCTTGTGTCTACATTCCTCCTTTTACTTCTTGCCAATTATTGAAACCCTGTTTCTCTGGCATAGCAACAACTCTGCCAGCGGAAACAATTTCTCCACATACTGTGTAATCTAACAAAACCCTTCAAGATTATGAAAGTGCCTTAATCCAGCTTTCAATAGCATTGCTGCAAGGTGAACAGTTTTTCAATTTCTCTGCATAACTTGGACACGATGGAGCATCGGCTATCAATGTGTTCCGTATCTGAGGCATGATTTAATAGAGGCATAGTTAACACAAATTGTTAACTTAGATTGTGTGTGCGACATCATAACTTCAAGTATGACTTTTATACACATTTGTTTGCATTAATTTGGAATAAAGATGCAGAAAAAAAATGTATTGCATTTTTAGATTGTACTTCACATGCCTTTCAAGATATCTCAAATAATTCTGCAGCTAACAAATTGCCTCTGAATAATAATCATTTTTATCATATAATCTGCCACATTTAATAACAAGATTATCTGCTTTTCAGTGAAGCGAATTGAAAAAACCTATTGCACTTTAGCGAACAGTCTCACCCTACTGAGATTACACAAGTGTAAGAGTTACACCTTGAACATTATAACTCACCACAAACAACTCCCCTCCCATTCCGAATCTGACCTTTCTGTCCTGAGCCTCCTCCATGGCCAGAGTGAGTCCCACCGTAAATTGGAGGAACAGCACCTCATATTTCGCTTGCCGAGTTTACACCCCAGCGGTATGAACATTGACTTCTCCAATTTCAGGTAGTCCTTGCTTCCTCCCTCCTTCCCCTCCCCTTCCCAGCTCTCTCACAGCCTACTGTCTCCACCTCTTCCTTTCTTTGTCCCGCCCACTCCCCACATCAGTTTGAAGAAGGGTCTCGACTCGAAACGTCGCCTATTCCTTCGCTCCATAGATGCTTCCTCACCCGCTGAGTTTCTCCAGCTTTTTTGTCTACCTTTAAAGTAATCAGATGCCTCAAGCTTCAGTGTGACAGTGTGTAAACAACTTTACCCATAAACAAGAGTATATTGTATTATTAAGTACTGTGTTAGCCCTCTTAAGCTTTCTTCCAAAAAAAATAGGATATTGAGCAATCTTTTCAATCAATAGGATACGCAGAATATTTTTTCCATTCTTCGGGGTAAAGATGCTATTTACTAATTTACTAATACTAATATTCCATGGAGCATTCATGATCTCTATGATTTTGCAGTGGCAAGGGCTTTTAAAACCACTAAAATATAAAACAAATGATTTTGAGGAATTTGCGATTAAAAAGTCTTCCTAACATTAGATGGAAAAGTACTTTTTTTGCCCTTTGTTTATCTGCGGGGAAACCTATTTCAGGTATCAATATTAATATATTATTATTGATTTTGACTTTTTTTTTGGAAGGAATATTAACAATGGCGCATTGGATAATCCTTTAATGCCTGCTACTGCCTTCATTCACTTAAGAAACACTCCTTGAATCATAGATAAAAGCAGATTAAAGTCGTGAATGTTCAACCAGAATCAAAGCAGATAGTTTACCACATCAATTATAGAGATTAGAATAGATTAGATAAGGGTCCACAACCAAAGGAATGAAGAGCTCTCCAAAGCCATTCATTACTGATTAAGACTGAGAAAATGAGCCACCAGAAGAACTGGACCAAAACTTATGATTGCCATTTGTCCAAACTCTTCATTTCATTAAATGCAATTTCTCGCTCTTAATAGTTGATTCAACTTTTTTTTTTGTTTTGTCGGGATATGACACGATGCTTGCCTGCTGATAATGCGCCTCTACCTATCCGTATGGCAAATTCCTCGTCCTGCAACCGGGAATCCCCAGCGTCATCTTCCTTCTTTTCTTTCATTGGTTTCGTCTCCTGATTGAGTGCAAATGCCATTTGAGGAGAATCGACAATACCCTGGGAAATTAAAAATGGACAATCAGGAATAGAAATGGAACAAGCTTTTAAAACATTTTAAAGACTTTAGACTTTGGAGATGCAGCGCGGAAATCCGCGCCAACCAGCAATCAAGCTCGTACACTAATCTACACACACTGGGGATAATTTTGCAACTTACCAAAGCCAATTCACCTACAAACCCGTACATCTTTGGAGTGTGGGTGGAAACCGAAGCACCCGGAAAAACCCCACGAGGTCACAGGGAGAACGTACAAATTCCATACAGACAACATTCGTAGTAGTCAGGATCAAACCCGGGTCTCTGCCGCTGTTTTCTCCGAGATCAACAGTTTCCTCCCACACTCCAAAGGCATACAGGTTAGTTAATTGGCTTTGTATAAATGTAAAAATTGTCCCTAGTGTGTGTAGGATGGTGTTAATGTACGGGGATCGCTGGTCGGTGCGGACTCGGTGGGCGAAGGGCTTGTTTCCGCGCTGTATTTCTAAACTAAACTAAACAAAACGTGTTCATAATATATACAACAAAGAATACAACAACCCTGCTCCATATCAAGATATATTTATGTTTCATAAATCCTTTTAATTTCAAGATATCCAGTTATTGGAAGGAATCATAAATTGGAATCTTAAATTAACGGCTTGCAAATATTGTTAATTATTGTTTCCACATTCAGTTTGAAAGATTTTAGTCAGATTGCATAATTTATTGCTTAAAGAAATGTTTGTTTCAACCAAAAGCTTTCACTGATATGGTGGGGAGTATATTTCTCCATTCACCCTACATAACATTGGAAGCTTTGCCTGCAAAATAGGTCCTGGGCAATGAATTTTAGACAAACGAGTACTGTTTGTCTTCCATGCGTTGAATTTAGAATTCAAAATATTCTATTTGAAGGAATCTATTAACACTGGAGGGAAAGATAGAGTAAGTTAAGCTGTGAGAGAGGACAGAACAAGTGGTGGAGAGGTAAGCTGAAGCGAATGAGGGGTTCTGGTTGGTTTAGGGAGCTTGAAGCAAACAGCGAAAAAAAAAGAGAAATTAGGGAGAGAGAGGGAGAAGCAAAATGGAAGACAAAGAATGCGTTGAAAGGGGCTAAGAAAGAACCATGTTAGAAGAGAGTTGACACAGGGAACTGCAGATGCTGCTTTACACAAATTAACACAAAGTGCTGAAGGAACTCATCGGGTCAGGCAGAATCTTTGGAGAACATGGAGAGATAACATTTTGGGTTGGGACCATTCTTCAGTCTGACCCGAAACATCACCTATCCATGTTCATAAATTATAGGAGCAGAATTAGGACATTCAGCCCTTCAAGTCTACTCCGCCATTCAATCATGGTTGATCTATCTTTCCTTCTCAACCCCTCTCTCCTGCCTTCTCCCCATAACCCCTGACACCTAACGATCACTCTCTGCCTTAAAAATATCCATTGACGGCCTCCACAGCCTTCTGCAGCAATGAATTCCACAGATTCATTACCCTCTGACTAAAGAAATTCCTCTGTTCCAAAGGTACGTCCTTTTATTCTGAGGCAATATTCTCCAGAGATGCTGCATGACCCATCGAGTTACTCCAGCACGTTACATCAAAAGCCATGTATGGGATAGGACATTCTCCCTCAACATGTTAGAAGACATGTATGGAACGGGATATGCTCCAACTCAACCTGTACAATATCATGTGATTGGGGTGGTCTAATTTATGTGATAATACATCGCAATATCAGATTATTTATAAATGCAGGCATCAGTCCATCAAGACCGGGTCAGACTGATCTGGCATTAGATCGTATCAGACGGAATCATAACAGGCACCAGTTTAAAATTGCAGTCAAGTGCTTTCCTTACATAAAATCTCTATTTTGCAATCTATTTCATAATTCTATAATACCAGCAAATCAACACACAAACCAATAACCTCCTTAAAACTATTTCCTCCTTACGTCCAGACTATAGCAAACAAAATCACTTTGTTCTCGAACGCACGGTGGAATGCAATTGCCATCGTTCATACTGAAAGGTTAAACATGAATCAGCAGCTGAATATTCTTCTTAATTAAAACGTGGTTGTTTGTTTCTATTTCTAATATACAAAAATGAAGGGTCAGCCCTTTAGTAACTTCTGCATCACTCCAGTCTTCATCTGTTTCCAATACATGACAATGAAGTAACCTAACCTCCAGTTAATAATGAGCCATCATTTTGTTTCAGTAATAAACATTTATTCTTTTGGTGCTGCAAGGCAAAAATAAATTCAACAGTCCACTGTTATCAATTTTTTAAGGAGCCAAATATAATATCAGCAGTCCACTCACATATCTAGAAGTTAAAATATTCTCAGAAGTTCCTGCGGTTTATGTTCAGACAGGAAGGATCGCAACGATAAGGAACACAAAAGGGATGACATTTGATTTCAGATTTCCTCAAGTACAAATGGTGATCTGCCATCTAAATGAATGTCAGCACTAAACTGCAGAGAATCCTTTGATGGAAGCAGATAATTGCAGAGGATGCATGGCTCATTGATTAAAGGGAAGCGCTGTGGAATTATCTAAAAACTCTTGCTTCAAGGCAAGCAACCACTTCAATGCCAGCTCAGACAACGGCCAACCTGATCATCCCGGCGAGTGGGCCTGAACATCGGGCCGCCGTGGCGGCGACTGCAGACGGCCCAAAGGCCACGACCACGGGTGAACAAGAGGAAGATGACTGAACTTTATTGCCTTCCCTCACAGTGGGAAATGTTGATTCTGTTGTGTGGGGATGTTTATGTTAAATCCTATCGTGTATTGTGTTGTTTTTATTCGTATGGATGTATGGTAACTCAAATCTCATTGTCCCAATTGGTGAATGTGACAATAAATGTAACTTGAACCTGAATTTACAATATAATAATAATAATATAATAATAATTGTGCTGAAGTAAAGCAAGAATTTCATTGTCCTATCAGGGACACACGACAATAAACTCTCTTGAATAACATCTCTCAAGTTGTGATATGCTGAACTGTTTCTATTAGTGAGGAAGTCGAGGGGACAAGAAGGGAAGTAATTTAAAACAGAGATGCATAGGAGTTTCCTCAAAGCCTCCCAACTTCTCTTACCCAGAGGGTTATGGAGGCTAAATCACTGGAGGTATTTTGTAAGAAGGAAGATCAATTGTTGCAAAAAAAGACGCTTCTAAGGCCGCCTGGGTCAAGACGAGATGGAGACCAGTGGAAGTCAACGGAACCATCTAGGCTACACCATTACATCGATGACCCCATGGACGTCCCTGGCCAGGACCTGCCCCGAAAGCAGTGGACAACCCTCAACCACTTGAGGACAGGCATCGGACGCTATGGAGTAGCGATGAAGAGGTGGGGCCTCGTGGACAGCGCCTCCTGCAAGTGTGGGGATCCAACACAGACAGTGGAGCACCTAGTCACCAGTTGCCCCAAACACCAGCCACCGAATGGTGAACGAGGTCTGATTGACCTGGACGATGACTCGTTGGCCTGGCTCGCCTCAACGGAGCTGCAGGTCTAAAAGACATACGACAGAGAGAAATCTTGCAAGATCAAGGAATTCTTTGCCAAGGGGAACTGGCACAGAGGACCGAGGGAGAACATCCATGGGAGGGGCAGGCTAGAGGGACCAGGTGGACCGCTCCTATTTTCTTCTGTTGGAGTGAATGGCACTGGGAAAGGGAAGGATGAGGTCAGAGAGGGATATGAAAAAAGGATTAGCATTTTAAATCAGAGGCAATGCTTCACTGGGAGCCAATGTAGCTCAGTCTGGAGAAGGGTCTCAACCCGAAACATCACCCATTCCTTCTCTCCAGAGATGCTGCCTGTCCCGCTGAGTTACTCCAGCATTTTGTGTCTACCTTCGGTGTAAACATGCATCGGCAGTCCCTTCCTATACGTTAATTGAATTGCCTCTCATTCGGCAAATATTCATTTCTTAACTTATTATGATGCAAGGTAGATTACATTCAAATATTGCAAAACTAATGCCACCATTAATCACACTGCGTCAAACAAGTTTTTTATTTGTAATAGCCTAGGCCCTGTGAGATCCAATTATCTATATTGCTAGTCATAAGAGAGATTTAAAGTTTCAGCTTACCGCAACTATCCATCAGGTACTTGGCCTGTCAGTAATTGTAGCATTCTCAAGTGTTCAAAATCGCCAATTAATATGGACACGCTAAATGCCAACTTTAAATGCAAGACTGTCAAGTATTTAAAATCATTAATCATAATTAATTACTGGCTTAATTTTTTGCTAAACAATAATAGAATACCAATTACCAATAAATTATGTCTATTAAATTGATTGGATTTAGTTCATTTTAATTAAGTGTTCTATGTTTTATTCATTTTTCATATTAAAATGATTTCTACAATTTATTTTAATGTTAATTAATTTTTTAATGATTTACAACAGGTTTGACAGCCAGTTAATTTAGTTTAGTTTAGTTTAGAGATACAGTGCGGAAACAGGCCCTTCGACCCACCGAGTCCGCGTCGACTAGCAATCCGCGCAGACTAACACTATCCTACGCTACGGATAATTCTACAATTATAGCAAGCCAATTAGCCTCCAAACCTTTACATCTTTGCAGTTTGAGAGGAAACTGGAGATCCAGGAGAAAAACTACGCCGGTCACGGGGAGAATGTACAAACTCCCTACAGACAGCACCCGTGGTTAGGATCGAACCCGGGTCTCTGGTGCTGTAAGGCAGCAACTCTCCCGCTGCGCCACTGTACCGCCCAATTCAGGGTTGTTGCATAGGTACCATTCAAAGGGATGGCATGCTTTGACCTGCCCATGTTGTAGAGCACCCGAAGGACTGGAACATGTGGACACTTTTGATGTTTTAGTTAAAAACCACCTGATCTAATCATATGTATTTAGGGCCAACTCTGGCAAACTTATTGTTGATCCAAAAACAAAAGCAAATTACCATTTTAGTGTCCTAATGTAACATCCTGCTGAGGATTTCCGACAGCTCTTAAATAACAAGCTTGACTTGCAGTTCAGGAGATCACTGGGTCATGCTCCAGAAATCTAAGCATGAGACATTGGTGAGACCAATTCTGGAGTATGGTGTACAATTTTGGTCGCCTAATTATAGGAAGCATGTCAACAAAATAGAGAGAGTACAGAGGAGATTTACTAGAATGTTGCCTGGGATCCAGCAACTATGTTACAGAGAAAGGTTGAACAAGTTAGGTCTTTATTCCTTGGAGCGCAGAAGGTTAAGGGGGGACTTGATTGAGGTCTTTAAAATGATGAAAGGGATAGACAGAGTTGACGTGGATAAGCTTTTCCCATTAAGGGTAGGGAAGATTCAAACAAGAGGGCATGACATGCGAATTAAGGGACGGAAGTTTAGGGGTAACGTGAGGGGGAACTTCTTTACTCAGAGGGTGGTGGCTGTGTGGAATGAGCTTCCAGCAGAAGTGGTGGAGGCAGGATCGATTTTAACATTTAAAAGTAAAGTGGATAGGTATATGGACGGGAAGGGAATGGAGGGGTATGGTCTGAGTGCAGGTAGATGGGACTAGGGGAAAACAAATGATCGGCACGGACTGGAAGGGCCGAGAGGGCCTGTTTCCGTGCTGTAATTGTTATATGGGTTATATGGAGACCCAAGTGATAATTCAGTGTAGCACCGAGGAGCTCTGAGAGGCAGCAATTTGGCTTTAGTTTAGAGAGACAGAGCAGATACAGGCCCGTCGGCCCACCGAGCCTGCACCAAACAACGATCCCCGTACACTAACTGGGACAATGTACCGAAGTCAATTAGCCTACAAACCTGCACATCTTTGGAGTGTGGGAGGAAACCAGAGATCCCGGAGAAAACCCACGTAGGTCACGGGGAGAAGGCACAAACTCCGTACAGGCAGCAGCTGTGGGCAGGATCGAACCCGGGTCTCTGGCAGGTAAGGCAGCAACTATACCACTGTGCCACCGTGCCGCCCCTAAGAACCATTTGGCTTTAGAATTGCATTTACGCAGTCTGAGGTAGATTCATTTTTAAGAAAAGTACATGCGTCTATATCACATATTCCATATTTATGACCTAATATACTGTGTACTGAATAGAATGTAAAAGATAACACTGTGCACATTTGAACAAGTGCAAGAGATTGTAATTTATGTTTGAATCCATATTTGTCCTTCAATCTTCACCCATGACATAGTTTATCTGATCATTCATCTCAATGCCTGCTGAGAGACTTCTCTGGCCACTACATATCCCACATTTACAATAGTGCAACAGTTCATCAACACAACATAGAACACAGTGCAGGAACAGGCCATTCGGCCCACAATATCCAGCCTGATCATGACATTAAACTGATGTCCTCTGCTTCCACGTAAGCCATATCACTCCATTCCCTGCATATCCATGTGCCTATCGAAAAGTCTCTTAAATGCCATTATTGTACGTGACGCTACGACCAGCCCAGGCAGCGCTTTCCAGGAACCAACCCACCACTCTATTTGTGAAAGATTTGCCCTGCATATCTCCTTGAAACTTTGCCACTCTCACCTTGAAATTATGCTCTCCAGCCTTTGACATTTCCATCCTTAGTTAATAGAGTACACAGTAGTTTAGGTCAGAAGAATGGAAAATCTGATATAGATGCAAATACTTTCCTTTAAAATGAATTAAATTAAGACTGCATTATTGCAATTCTAAAACCAAATGGTTTCTTATAATTGCACTGACATTCAGGTTGACAACAATAAGTGGTAATTGTCAGGTTGCAACATGGCCGACACGGATTTTTAAAAAATCAGTAATGCATTCTCCACCTATTAATAAATGAGACATCACCGAGCCTTTTTAAGTTAAGCAACTTTATTTCAGATGATTCATAAGATTAAAAAAAAGGAATTGCAAATAAATCCCCAAGAAGAAAACCTCAATCTCATCCTGTTAGTGACAAAATGCATTGCAATCTAATTTCCTCTTCAATAATTGATCCATACTAATGAAATCAGGAGCAATAAACCTGCCAAAATAAGTAATTTATCAGGTCAATTCTACCCTTAACATCAGAAAACAACTACTGGGGCCATGCTGAGGGGCTTCAGGTCGCGAAACCACAAGATTACAGGCTCAATTCGTGCTCCAGGGAGCACAGCACCACACTGCACATCAGAAGTACCGTCTTTTGTTAAGCTAAAGCCGTATCTGGTCTCCAAAATAAATATTAAATATTTTGTGGCACTGTTTCAAAGAGTGGCACAGTGGCGCAGCTGCTGCCTCACAGCGCCAGAGACCCGGATGCGATCCCGACCTCGGCTGCTGTCTGTGTGGAGTTTGCACGTTTTCCCTGTGACTCCGTGAGTTTCCCGCAGGCGCTCCGGTTTCCTCACACGTCTCAAGGGCGTACGGGTTTGTAGGTTAATTAACCTTTGTAAATTGCCACCGTAGAGAGTGGATGCAAAAGTGGGATGAGTAGAACTAGTGTGAACGGGGGATCGACGGTCAACGTGGACATGGAGGGCCGAAGAATCCATTTCTATGCTCAATCTCTCAAAATTAAAACTAAAATATCAAGGGCTAACATTTAGTCTGTTTTACTAAACTTTATCATTGTGATAGCGTGTGGAAAGTGGCCCTTTGGCCTAACTTGGTCATGCTGACCATCTAAAATTGAGGGATGATCTTACAAAGGTGTATAAGATCATGAGAGGAATAGATAGATTGGATGCACAGGTTTCATTGTGTTTTTCACATCTTCATCAACAAATTTTGCTTTAGAGGTCTACGACAACAAGCGTGCACGTCTGTTAATTAAAGTTATAGAAACACGGGGGACAGCGACAGCAGCCCAGAAGCCAGCAAACTTCATTAATCTGGTTTCGTATGAAAACCCTGCAGAGTGCCGCAGAGTGGGGGCGGCGCAGTTGCACAGCGGTATGGTTGCTGCCTTTAACGCACCAGGGCTCGATCCTGTCTCAACCCGAAACGTCACCTATTCCTTTTCTCCAGAGATGTTGTCTGACCCACTGAGTTGCTCCAGCTTTTTGTGTCTATCCTTGGCTTAAATCAGCATCTGCAGTTCCTTCCTACACAATGGCTCAACCAGTATTGATTACTAAAGCTGCATTGAACAGAGAAAAAGAGAAATCTATCAATTAAAAGATAGCGAAAGTTCAGATCAGGGCCTAAAGAGAAGATATCCAGACAGCTTCTTATTGACTTTGATCCTACACGAATGTAAGCACTTCTGTCACAATGCCTCGCAGCCAATCCTGCAAAGAGAGTAATCCCAATTTCCACAGTCACTCCATATAAATAAAGCTTCTCATTCCTGTAACCATTCAACTTAATCTTCTCTGCATCGTCTCTAGAGTCTTCATATCCTTCCTACAGACCTGAATCTTAATGTGTTCCGTTTTGATCACCCTGCTATAGGACCAGTGCAAATTGGAGGAGCAGCACCTCATATTTCGCTTGGGTAGCGTACACCTCACCAGTATGAACATTGACTTCTCTAACTTCATGTAGGCCTTGCTTTCCCTCGCTCTTATAGGGAGAGGTTGGGCAGACTAGGACATTATTTCTTGGAGTGCAGGAGGCTGAGAGGTGATCTTATCCAGGAGTGTAAAATTTTTTAGATTAGACCTTTATTGTCATTCAGACCTTTCGGTCTGAACGAAATTGTTTACCATACAGTCATAACATATAGTAAATAAACAAAACACACAATAAACACATATCCAACATCCACCACAATGAGTTCACCAGGCACCTCCTCACTGTGGTGGAAGGCAAAAGTCTTAAGTCATTGTCTTCATCCCTCCTAGTTCTCCCTCTGTGCTGAGGCGATCCAGGCCTCCGACGCCGCTGGAGCACCGCAGCTCTAAGCCGGTCCGCCGCCGCCGCCGCTGGAGCACCGCAGCTCTAAGCTGGGCCACCGCCGCCGCTGGAGCACCGCAGCTCTGAGCTGGGCCGCCGCCGCTGGAGCACCGCAGCTCTAAGCTGGGTGGCCGCCGCCGCTGCTGGAGCACCGCAGCTCTGAGCTGGGCCACCACTGCTGGAGCACCGCAGCTCTAAGCTGGGCCACCACTGCTGGAGCACCGCAGCTCTAAGCTGGGTAGCCGCCGCTGGAGCACCGCAGCTCTAAGCTGGGTAGCCGCCGCCGCTGGAGCACCGCAGCTCTAAGCTGGGTAGCCGCCGCCGCTGGAGCACCGCAGCTCTATGCTGGGCCACCGCTGCTGGAGCACCGCAGCTCTAAGCTGGGTAGCCGCCGCTGGAGCACCGCAGCTCTATGCTGGGCCGCTGCCGCTGGAGCACCGCAGCTCCAAACCAGGCCGCCACCACAGCTCCGCCATTAGGCCTCAGCACAGACGGTGACGGGGGACACGCATCCCCCCGAAGGGAGAGACTAAAACTCTGTTTCTCCCACAAATCAGGAGAGAAACAGATAAGGTGAATGCACAAAGTCTTTTTCCCAGGTAGGAGAATCGAGAACTAGAGGGTATAGATTTAAGGTGAAGGGGGAAAGCCCTAATAGGAACCTACAGGACAATTGTTTCACACAGAGGTTGGTGAGTATATGGGACAAACTGCCACCGGATGTAGTTGAGGCAGATACAATAATAACATTGAAAAGACATTTGGACAGGTACATGGACCGGAAAGGTTTAGAGGGATATGGGACAAGCGTGGGCAGATGGGGTTAGCTTAGATGAGGCATCTTGGTCGGCATGGACCAGTTTGAGTTTAGTTTATTGGCAGGAGTTCAAGGTACAGTGAAAAGCTTTTGGTGCGTGCTAACCAGTCAGCGGAAAGACAACACATAATTACAATCGAGCCATCCACAGTGTACACATACGTGATAAAGGGAAAATCGTGAATAACATTTAGTGCAAGATGGAGTCAAATAAAGTCTGATCAAAGATAGTCCGAGGGTCTCCAATGAGGGAGATAGTAGTCAGCACTGCTCTAGTTGTTGGTAGAATGGTTCAGTTGACTGATAACAGCTGGGAAGAGGTATTATAGAGCTCTGCATTTATACTTCATGCTTACTGTACAGGATCCTGCATAAGATGATGAGTTTCCTACTGTTTCATAAATAGGAGCTATTGGAAAAGCCAACCTACATCCTGGATGTAAGATGTTAAGTAAGGTCAAGAAAAGGTGTTAAGAATTGGCTCAAAAGGTGTAATTGTTATTTCATTTTGCTTTATAGTGGAGGAATGCGGGCTTTTGATGTATGACCATCCGGGTGGCAATGCTTTCTTTGTACGGCCAGCAACACAACCACATTCACACGAGTCCAGCAGGACTGCAAGGTCCAAACAATCTCACCTTTCTTGGCCGTCAGAGGTGCGGTGGCAAACAGCCAGCACGGCCCAGACAAATAGCAGAAAAGAACCAAACACAGAATGTAAAAAACAAACAAAAAACACCATTAATCTCACACCCCACACTCCACCCCCAGGATATGAACATCCTGTAAACGAGACACCCTCGAACGTTGCAGAGAAACAGATGGCAGGGACAACGTGACAAAGCTACAGGGCTCAAGATAAGCACTCACACTGTCGAAATGTCACCCAAACTTGCAGTGTGTCATTGCTTGCAGAAGATTTGCAGCAATTTACTTTCTTGTAATAAAATGCTTTGTTTTTGCCTTGATTCTGTCGTGACATTCCACTACCCTGGAGTTGTGACATTGTAATTTTATGTTAAGGGTTGGCAGAGAAAAAAACTCTTTATTGTTTTGACAGTAATAATTGCAATTACAGTAAAGAAACTGTAAAGGCTTGGGTGTGCACGAATCATTCGCTGGTTTATTGTTAAAGAGAAGTAACTGCTGACTTATTGCCTAATTCCTAGTCAAACAAAAGCAACTTGCAAATTATTCAAAGCTAAGGAAGCACAATAAAATACAAAGAAAATCCTACCTGCCACCAGAGACTCTAAAAGAATCACTCACCTGGGTCTGTTTTTGTTCCTGTTTACCTAGCTGAATATTATTGTAAAATATTGTATCCATGATGCATTGGAAGGAACTGCAGATGTTGGTTTACACCGACGATTGGCACAAAATGTTGGAGTAACCCAGTGGGTCAGGCAACTTCGCTGGAGAAAAGGAAGAGGTGACGTTACAGGTCAGGACCTGTTTCTAGAAGGGTTCTGACCTGAAACGTCACCTTTTCCTTTCCTCCAGAGATGCTGCATGACCCGTTGAGTTACTCCAGCATTTTGTGTCTATCCATACTGCAATTAGATTAGGAAAGAATTGCAGCAAACAATCTACTGGAGGAACTCAGCGGGTTGAGCAGCATCTGTAAGGGTAAAGGAACTAGCGACCCACTCCACTTGAAGTCCTGATGTATGGTTTCAACCTGAAACATCAACAATTATTTTCTTCCACAGATGCTGTTCCACCTGCTGAGTTTATCCAGTGGACTATTTGTTGCTCCAGATTCTCCAGTCTTTTGTGTCTCTAATAAGGAAGTGCTCGCTGTCTGCAGCTGCTTTAGAAAATCCGTGTTCGATCCTGGCCTCAGGTTCTGTTTGTGTGGAGTCTGCACGTGCTCCCTGTTTCCTCCCGGTGCTCCGGTTTCCTCCCACATCCCAAAGACGTGCGGGTATGCACATTAATTGGCTTCTGTAAATTGCGCCTCATTTGTCGGAAGTGGATGAGAAAGTGGGATAACATAGAACTTGTGTGAACAGGTGCTCGATGGGCAGCGTAGTCTCGTTGGGCCGAAGGACCTGTTTCCACGCTGTGTCTTTTCCAAGAAAATTCAAGAACATGGACTCATTTGAGTAAGAGGAAGAATGGCATGTTACCCTTTATTATGATTGAATACAGGAGTAAGGGTATTGCAATTGTCTAGGGCCTTGGGCACAGATTTGAACTTCTTCCTGAAGAAAGAGTTACTGCTATTCAGTGATCGCAGTGAAGATTCACTAGACTGGCTCCAGAGATGGTTAGCTTGTCATGCAAGGAAAGATAGAGTAGTCTGGAACTGTATTCCCCAGAGGCAAGAGGATTGACAGGAGACCGCACTGAAACATAGATTATTTTCCTAACCTGCCTTAACTTGATTAATGTAATAAATATATTTTCCCCGGCTAAAGATTCTAGTGGCAAGGGTCATACTAATATCTTGCTTAGAACTGAAAAATGCTGAGAATTCACTAACCTAGTTGGTCGCGGAGGCTCAGTCATTGTGTTCATTCAAAATAAAGATTGACAGATTTCTAGATATTAAGGCAATCCAAGGATACAGGATAATGCTAGAAAATGGCATGAAGGTGATAAAATCATTTGTAATCTTAATAAACCATACAGCAGGATTGACGTGAAGGAAGCCTTTCTTAAAATCGTCTACAATTATTGTTTTCTAGTAAATACCATATATATTAGGAGATTGAGGAGGGATCTTACAGAGACTTACAAAATTCTTAAGGGGTTGGACAGGCTAGTTGCAGGAAGATTGTTCCCGATGTTGGGGAACTCCAGAACAAGGGGTCACAGTTTAAGGATAAGGGGGAAGTCTTTTAGGACCGAGATGAGAAAAACATTTTTCACACAGAGAGTGGTGAGTCTGTGGAATTCTCTGCCACAGAAGGTAGTTGAGGCCAGTTCATTGGCTATATTTAAGAGGGAGTTAGATGTGGCCCTTGTGGCTAAAGGGATCAGGGGGTATGGAGAGAAGGCAGGTACGGGATACTGAGTTGGATGATCAACCATGATCACATTGAATGGCGGTGCAGGCTCGAAGGGTCGAATGGCCTACTCCTGCACCTATTTTCTACGATTCTATAATTCTATACCTTTATGATGAACAGTCATATGTTGATAACTGTAAATCAACCACTTTGCATTGAAAATATTAATTCTAAGTGTGATTTTTCATTCCTTCAATTGCAAATTTCACAGGGAGGTTTTAAAAACGTCATATGTTTGAACTCTTTGTTTTTTCTTTCCGTCGCTTTTTTTCTTTCTCCTCTCTACCTTTCTGCAAATGCTTTGAAATAAACTCATTCCTTTCAATTGATCCTTATAGGCCATGAACTGTTTTCCTCCTAGAATTTGATAATCATAGAATCATACAGCACAGGATTCTCTTTTGTGCAAACCATAATAAGTATCCTCACTAATCCTATTTGCCTTCATTAGATCTGTGTCTCTGCACGTTTCTGATTCAAGTACTTGTTCAAATGCCTTTTAGATGTTTCAATTGTATCTGCCTCTACCACTTCTGTGTGAGAAACCTAACCCTCAAATCTCCATTAATTATTTTTTCTCACCTCAAACCTGTGCCCTCCATTCAACCTGTGCCCTCCATTCCAAGAATTACCCTGCCTTGGGAAAAACTCCAAACTATGAGCTCCCCTGTTGATCACGCTATTCACTGAGGCCCTCTTTGATATGATTCCCTCAATGCACGCAAATGCAACAGATTTGTGGGTGAAATTATTCAAAGCTAAATGGCGCTTGGGCTAAAACCAAGCCAGATACCAACAGGTGGTTTCTACAACAATCTGTAAATCAGCAACAATTCATGAAAATTTTAAAAATCCAAGTGCAGAAAATGTGTATGTCCCTGCTTCTGGTTTGGACGCTGCATGTGGATCGAGGGAGAGGATGAATGACACCATGTTGGAAGAACATAGAATAAAGAACAGTACAGGACAGGAATGGGCCCTTCAGCCCACCATGTTTGTGCTGAACATGATGCCAAGCTAAACCGATCTCATCTGCCTGTACATGACCCAAACCCTCTATTCCCTGCACTTCCATGTGCCTGTCGTGCAGGTGAATCTCTCCCTCGCCTGTTGGAGCTGTTTCAGCTCCTGGATGGTGGTGAGGGAGGAGGTGAAGGGACAGGCGTTACACCCCCTGTGGTTGCAAAGGAAAGAGTTAAGGACCTGTCCCACTTATGCGACCTTGGCTCGCAAATTACATGACCTCGTGGTCGCTTGAGGCGTACGGGCACTGTATGGCCGCGCGGGGCCGGTCCCACTTAGAAGCGCGGAGCTGTGCGGGTCTGGTCCCGACATTGCGCGGTGCTGCGAAATTCTGGCAGAGGCCGAAATCTTCGCGCGCCAACGACCTGTCGGCACGTAGGCGCATTGCGATCGTACGCAGCGTCTTGGCGGCATATGCAGCGTCTTGACGGCGTACGCCTAGTGCGTGGCGTTGCGTGATGACGTCACCGCCCGACGCCGTGCGACCCCCAAATTCTGTCGGCCCGCCTCCTGCCCAGCTGATTGTTAAGCATGACACAAATGACGTCTCACGTGAACTCCGCTTCCGTTTGGTCGCGCCAAACGCATGCAATCGGATGCAAGTGGGACAGGCCCTATAAGGGACGGGGAGCGGTGGTTGGGGAGGAACGAGCAGACCAGGGCAGTAATGTTAAGGCAAGTACAAACGGTCACAACAGCATTTCCCCTCACTTCCCAAAGTTCATCAGCTCCTTTCCCAAGTATCGAATCATTAAATAGTGAAACTGTTCCTGCCAGAGTTAATTACAGTACATTTTATCTTGGAGCATTTCACTGTAAAGTGAACTATATTGACCTCATTACCATTTCGTTTCCTATTCCTCTGTCAACCCTTCTTAACCCCTGTGGAGTAACAGCAGTTACAATCGCTGTGATGAGCCATTAGACCGGTCACATTATCGAACCCAATCGGCAAGTGTTCTTATGCAATCACACGTCCTCATCGTGCTCCTTTACTTGGCTTCCGAAACAAAGCATTTGATGTATTATTGTATCGTTAAGAGGTTAAATGAAGCGTTGTAGCAATCATCTTTCTGTCTCTCCCAACATGTAGCTAAATCTTTAGGAGCCTTCCTTTGTTTGCATTTCATTTTGTTCAATCTGAATTATTCCATTCACTGCCGACTCGCTCACCTGTGCCCTACGTTAATTGCTGCTTCAAACAGTCCATTAAACTTCTATAACATTAAGATTCACAAAGAACAGAGACGAGGAAACACTTCTCACAGAGAGTGGTGAGTCTGTGGAATTCTTTGCCTCAGAGTGCGGTGGAGGCAGGTTCTCTGGATGCTTTCAAGAGAGATCTAGATAGGGCTCTTAAAAATAGCAGAGTCAGGGGATATGGAGAGAAGGCAGGAACGGGGTACTGATGCATTTACTTATGTGGCACCCAGAACTGAACACAATACTCCAAGTGCAGCTAAATTAAGCTTGAATTTAATAAAAAATCATCATAAACTGCTTCTTCTTGTACTCTCTCCCTCAATTTAGAATGCCCATCATAGTTGTAAATCTTTTCCTTAACTTGCCCTTCAACTTTCAAGGATTTCAGTACACAATTCCGCTAGATTATTTTCAATTCCAAGGCTTCTTTTAAAAACATGCCCCCAGTTTATATTACCTCTCTTCACTTTTCCCATCGAAATATAACACCACATTTTCTCCCTGTTAAAATTCATCTGCCATGTATCCTCTGAGAAGTCAAATATTATCGCTCACGTTTCACTTCACTTTCAAGATTTGTGTCATCTGCACATTGTACCATTTGCACCCAAGTCTGAGTCTTAGCATCAACCCCTGTGAAATACCACTGTATGCTTCCCTCTGGTCTGAAAACAACTGCTGAGTAGACTTCGAGCCATGCTGTTGCTGCCCCTTTATTCTGACAACATCAATCTTGATGACATGTATTATGTTGCACCTTATCAAATCAAAACCATATCTTGATAGCCCAAAGATACATCAACCACATTTTCCTCAAAAATTATTTCCATTCCCTCATTTTTTTTTAAATTGCTAAATATAATTTGGCTTTAACAACTCTTGCTTTCCACAAGCAACCTTCATTTGCCCAAATAATAATTACATGATTAACATTTGTAACATTTCCTTCCCTAACAGACTAGCTTTAGTTGTTAAGGGGCTGTCCCACTGTACGAGCTAATTCGAGAGTTCTCCCAAATTTCCCCTGATTCGAACTCGGAGAATTATGGTAATAGCTGCTCGTAGGTACTCGGGCTCTCGTGGACATTTTTCAAAATTTTTCAACATGTTGAAAAATCTTCACGAGTCTTCACGAGCTTACCGCGTTTCCCGAGTACCTGCCGTTAGCGTTACGAGCCGCTGAGAGATGTCCCGAGCTCCGACGTACCCGCTGCGTACATTCTACGTGCTTTAACTCGGGAGAGCTCTTGAATTACATCGTACAGTGGGACAGGCCCTTTAGATTTATTTTTGCACCCTTTTTGTAAACTCTACAATTTGCAACTCTCCAATCCACAACCACCAACCCTATATCTGCAGGTGTTTGGAAATTATAACCAAAACCTCTGCAATTTCCACACTAATTTCTCTCAGCAACCTTGAATATAAATGATACCACCAATGTGGGCCAGAAATCAAATAAGGATGAGACGGAGTAGAGGAAGATTCAGAAGCTCCCAATGTTGGGCGAATCCAGAACCAGGGGCTACAGTCTTAGAATAAAGGGGAGGTCTTTTAAGACTGAGGTGAGAAAAAACTTTTTCACCCAGAGAGTTGTGAATTTATGGAATTCCCTGCCACAGAGGGCAGTGGAGGCCAAATCACTGGATGGATTTAAGAGAGAGTTGGATAGAGCTCTTGGGGCTAGTGGAGTCAAGGGATATGGGGAGAAGGCAGGCACGGGTTATTGATAGCGGACGTTCAGCCATGATCACAATGAATGGTGGTGCTGGCTCGAAGGGCCGAATGGCCTCCTCCTGCACCTATTTTCTATGTTTCTATGTTTCTAAGCTCGTGGCCTGGTGCCGAGGCAAAAACCTCCCCCTCAATGTCTGCAAGACAAAGGAGATTGTGATTGACTTCGGGAAGCGAAGTAGGACACACACATTTAGGGCGACAAAAATTGAGATGGGCGAAAGCCTCAGGTTCTTTGGAATAAATATCACCAGCAATTTGTCCTGAACCAGCCACATCGAAGCAATGGCCAAGAAAGCACAACAACGCCTCTACATCCTTAGAAGGCTTACGCAGTTCGGCATGTCCCCAACAACCCTCACCAACATCTACAGATGCATCGTAGAAAACATTTTATGCGATGTATCACACCATGGTTGGGAACAGTACCATCCAAGACTGCAAGAAATTGCAGAGAGTTGTGGACGTAGCCCACACCATCACGCAAACCAACCTCCCTT